>ML777671.1:2248502-2290436 GCA_009831015.1 Picea engelmannii
GTTCAAGTGCTATTTCTGTTGCTATTTCGTATATCATTTCTGTGTATTGTGAAGATTATGCTGGATATTTCACTGTTATTCTGTTATTTCTAGCATTTCGTTTCTGTTCTGCATATTTTATATATCTGGTATCTTGCAGTTGCGCTATCTAGCCTTGGAAGGAGAAGGACTACCTGAGGGACTGTGTGGCAGAGAAGGGTGGAGGTCCATTCTCTTGGGTGGTGCATGCTGGGTAGAAGAGAGTTGGGTACTTGGATTGGTGTGAGTGTTGGCAAATCCTGTGAGAGCTTGAGTGCTGACTGGTTCAGGAAGCCAAGTAACACTCTAGAATCATCCTTGTGGATTCATATCCCTGGATCGAGGGTGACACTACTATTGAGATTTGGATCATTAGTGTCTATAGTTGGGTGGAATGTCCTTGTTCTGCAGCCAATTGGTGTCATATTTTATAAAGACAAGTTCTCTCTGTATGGTATTATTTATTTGTATATGAATGTATTCCGCTGTGTATTTATTTATCATTTAATTGAATCTTTAGAATATGCATGCTTGATGGTTATTGTTGTGCATGTCGTTAGATATTTTCTTTTATGCTTCCTTATTAATTTAAAAGTTATCAGTAAGAGAAAGAAGTCCAAGGGTGGGCTTGAAGGTAGCATACCCCAGCCTGTGGGTGGTGGGGTGTGTTACAGATTGGTATCAGAGCTTCTAGTTGAAACACCAGGATGGTATGGGTTGGGTCTATTGGTTAGAGTCTTGTGGTTGAGATCGAATTGTGACCATGAAATTGATAGTCTCAGGACGAATGGCATTGCAAAATCTACGCAGGATATAGAACATCAGAGATCCTTTGTAATGGTTCGAAGGATCGTGACCATCCCTTTCGAATTCGAGATCGATATCCACTGTGGGATCAAGAGAGATCCGAGATTGTTGGATCAGAGGGCATGTGAAAAAGGGTCATCTGATGAAGTCAAAGCAAGGGTTAAGTCATAACCATTAGATCTCATTGGAGATAAATCAACGGTGGGGAGGCATTGCGGGGATCAGGAAGAAAATTAAATTTTATGGAACTTGTGAACCCACAATCGCTCAGGATCATTGATCTCACTAGATCAATAGATCAACGGCGGATATCGATCCCACTATGGATGAGCATATTCTCTTTGTGGATATCGGAAAGGAAATTAAAGAGTGAGCGAGTTGAGTCTCTGCAATCACTTGTGGCCATTGATATTCAAGAAGGGGACACGTGTCAGGTGATCTCATACTTCAGGAGGAAGAAAGAAGAAGTTGAGTGAGTAAAGGACTCCCAAAATATCAAAGCTCTGAAGAGTCGAAGTAGATCCATACCATTGATCGAAGTGGACACATGGCATGAGATCTTGCACCCCGCTGGATAACCACTTTGGAAGAAAGTGAAGGTTGAGAGTTTGAAACTCCTGAAGCCCATAGAGACGAAGTGATTCACAACCGTTGATCTGTGAGAGACATGTGTCGACGGATCGTCAACTTCAGGTGAAATCACTCTGGGATAAAGTGAAGTGGGAGAGTTTAAAAATCTCAAAGCTCGAAGAGACAAAGTGATTCATAGTCATCGATGTACGGGAGGACATGCGTCGACAGATTGTGAACTCTGGGTGGAAGCATTCAAGGAGGAAGAAATCTGGGGAAGTTGAGACTTTAGAAGCCCGAAGTCCCAAAGTGGACTAGAGCCACTGATTTGAGGTGGACGCATGGCACCTGATCTAGAACTTCAGGTATGGAGTACTCCGAGGGAAAGCATAGGTCGAAGTGTCGAAATATCGAAGCGTGGAGTCCCGAAGTGGATATCGATCATTGATCATGAATGAGGACGAGGACCATTGATATGGTCCTGGATGAAGGTTACAAAGTTGCAAAGTTCCAGGAAGGATTTGGTCACGGTTTTGATCCATGGTCACCTGGGGAAGTGGTTTGAAGGGAGTGCATGTGTAGAATTAAATTTTGTATCAACTAAGAGATAACATGGAAGTGTTATATGGCGCAGATTGATACATATATGTTCTTCATGAATTGAGAAGAAAAGGGACATGTACATGGTTTGGAAAATTTTGTTTATCATATGCTTAATTCTAACAAAATGGTCGGTTGCATATTTTGCAGAATTAAGGGGTTTAAAAACATCATCTTATAATACGTATTGAAGAAATGGAAGAAGGTGAGGGAGCCTCCAGCCATGATAAGGAGATCGAAGGCCATAATACCATTGTTGGTAATGTAGATACAGATTCCAATAGATGCAAGGAAAGAGGAGAGCAGGAAACATTAATAGAATTTGTAAGAAGCCTGAAAATAGAAGTGCAGAGCTACAAAGAAAATAATGAGAGACTGATGAGAGAGAAAAGTTAGATAAATGCTCGAGTGTTGCAGAGCTTAAATCAGTTGCAGAGGAAAATGAAGAAGGGATCAAACTCAAAACAAGAGGAAGAAGGAAAGTTTCATGAAAGAAGAGAGGATCATGGAAGAGTCGGTTATTCAAGAAGTGATAGCAAAACTCGTAGACACCACTCACCTCCTTACTCAGAAAGAAAGTTTTATGCATCTGAAGATTCCATAAGCAATCCAAATGTGTCTCTTGTTAGGTACCAGAGAAGGAGACAGGAAGTGGACAGTTTGCAAGGAGATTTGATGAAGCTTAATCCACCCGCCTTTGATGGTGAAAAATAAAGGGAAGATGATGTTGAAGCATGGTTTCTTAGACTCAAGAGGTATTTTCAATTTCATAACTATTCATCAAACCTAGAAGCCAAGATTTCCACCTACCATTTACATGGGAAAGATGCATTGTGGTGGGACCAATTGAAGTAAGTTGAACATATTAATGAGACTAGGATCATTTGGAAGTAGTTCAAGAAGTACTTCCAGAAGGAGTACCTCTCAGAGAATTTCTATGACAAGAAAATACATGAGTTCTTTGAACTCAGGTAAGGAAGCATGACTATGGAAGAATATGAGAAGAAGTTCTTTGGATTGTTAAAGTATGTCAGGTTCATTGATAACGAGAAGGTGAAAATACATAAATTTCTAAGTGGACTACCAGCCTTTTATAAAGAAAATATTAGGTATGATGAGCCCAAGACCTTGACTGAAGCCATCAGGAAGGATAAATACATGTATGAGAAAGGACATAGAAGAGAATCCCTACATAAATATTGGAAGGATAAGAAGAAGGAGAAGTATGATCAGAGGAGGAAAGGATTCAAACCTCCCTTCATTAGGAATGAGCCTAATAGAAATCATCAAGATCAATATGCTAAGGGTGAATCCAAGAAAGAAGACTCCTTGGGAAAAAGAGGAAGACCACCTATCCAATGTTGGGGATGCAAGGAGGATCACATGTACAAGGATTGTCCACACAGAAAGGACAGAGTGAAGATTGTGCACAACATCAAAGAGGCTACAAGAGTCTAAGATTTGGGAAGAATTTATGCAGCTTTAGATGACTGACAAGTAGAGTACCAGTCCAATATGATCGAGGTGGAAGGTAAGATCATAAATCAACTTGTTTCTATTTTAATCGATTCAGGAGCAAGTCATTCGTACATTGATCCTAAATTAGTGGATAGATTAAATTTGGATAAAAGTAAGCTTGGAAAATCAAGTTTGGTCCAGCTAACCACTGGAACCAAAAGGAGAATCCATGATATGGTCAGAGGATGTTCCATAAGTCTTAATGCTGTGAATACTAGTGTTGATATAAATATCATACCATTGGGGTCTTATGATATTCTAATTGGAATGGATTGGTTAGACAAGCATCATGTTTTCCTAGATTGTCATAGCAAGAACTTTACCTGTCTTGATGAAGATGGAAATCAGAACACTATGAAAGGAGTTCCAAGACCCATGTCTATAAGTGATATTTCAGCATTACAACTGAAGAGATGTTTTAGAAAAGGATGTCAATTGTATGCAGCTCATGTGGAAGAGCCAGAAAATATGAAGGGGCCAAGCCTTGAAGATGTTTCGGTACTACAGGAATTTGAAGATGTATTCCAAGAAATACCAGGGTTGCCACCAAGAAGGGAGATAGATTTATCAATTGATTTAGTGTCTGGAGCTGCCCCGATGTCAAAAACACCTTACATAATGAGCACACCAAAGTTTAAATAATTGCAAATGTAGTTGGAGGAATTTTTGAAGAAAGGGTACATGTGTCCAAGTGTTTCACCTTGGGGAGCACCAATACTTTTTGTCAAATAGAAGGATGCAACCTTGAGGCTGTGTATTGACTTTCGAAAAATGAATAAGTATACTATAAAGAACAAGTATTCTCTACCTAGAATTGATTACCTCTTTGATCAGCTAAGAGGAGAAAAGATATTTTCAAAGATTGACCCAAGTTCAGGATACCATCAAGTAAGAATCAAGGAAGGAGACATTCATAAGACAACCTTTAGGACCAAGTATGGGAATTATGAATTTGTAGTGGTGCCATTTGGACTAACCAATGCACCTGTTGTCTTTATGTGCTTAATGAATGGCATATTCACAAATTATTTGGATAAGTTTGTCATAGTATTCATGGATGACATACTTCTCTATTTTAAGTCTGAAGAGGAGCATGAACATCACTTAAGACTGGTATTGAAAGTGTTGAGAGAAAATCAGTTGTATGCCAAGCTGAGTAAGTGTTCTTTTTATCAAAATCATATCCATTCCTTAGGACACATTATTTCAGAGCACGACATAGCAGTATATCCAGAGAAGATTGAAGCCATTAGAGGATGGCCAACACCCATAAATGTGTTAGAATTCAGATCTTTTATGGGATTAGTTGGTTACTATAGAAGGTTCATAGTAGGGTTCTCTAATATTTCTCATCATGTCACTTCTTTGCAAAATAAGGGAACTAAATTTGAATGGACACCTAAGTGTGAAGATAATTTTAATCCGTTGAAGTAATTACTTACTAGTGAACCTGTGTTAAAGATTGTTGACCCAAATGAAAGTTGTGTGGTATGTACAGATGCATGTAAGAAAGGACTCGGGGGAGTCCTCGTGCAAAATGGACATATCATTGGATATGAGTCCAGAAAACTTAAGGAACATGAGAGGAACTATGCCACACATGACTTGGAGCTTGATGCCATTGTCCACGCATTGAGGATGTGGAGGCATTATTTCATGGGGAAGAGATTTGAATTAAGGAAAGACCATATTGTCCTGAAGTATCTTTTCGAACAACCAACCTTGAATGCCAAGAAAACAAGATGGCTCAAATTTTTAAGTGAATATGACCTCGATATCAAGCATATCGAAGGAAAAGAGAATAAATTTTTTGATGCACTTAGTAGAAGAGTGCATCTCATGCATGCTACTATTGTTAGTATGCATCAGTCAGACTTGAAGAGAATAAATTTATATGATCTTGTTATAGATCATCATTACCTACAGGTAAAGTAAAGCTTACAGGAAGGAGATGTACAACAAGAAATAAAGGAGTATGAGATAAAGGAAGATGGATTACTCATTAATAAGAATAGAATCTATGTTCCTAGTTCCAGAGACCTAAGGAATTTTATATTGAAGGAAATGCATGATGTTCCTTATGTTGGACATCCTGATTACCAGAAAATGATTTCAAAAGTAAGAAGGCAATTCTTTTGGCCATGAATGAAAAAGGATGTTTTTTATTACATCACTCGATGTATGGAATGTCAGAAGGTGAAGGTTGAGCATAGGCACCCAATGAGTTTGATGCATCCATTACCAATCCCAGAGAAGAAATGGGAGGTGATAACCATTGATTTCATAACTAAATTACCCAGGACAACAAGGCAACATGATTCCATCATGGTAGTGGTTGACAAGTTAACAAAGGCTATTCATTTTGTTCCTGTAAAAATAACACATACAACGACTAATATTGCAGAAATGTACTCGAGGGAGATTGCTAGGTTACATGGGATAACTAGAAAATTTGTGTTGGACAGAGATACAAATTTTACCTCCAATTTCTGGAGGGGATTGATTAAAGGATTTGGTACAAATCTAAACTTTAGCACAACATACAATCCATAGTTAGATGGGAAAACAAAGTGGGTCGACCGAGTAATTGAAGATATGTTGAGAATGTATGTGATGGATAAGCCATCTAAGTGGGAAGATTACTTACACTTGGTTGAGTTTGCATATAATAATGGGTATAAAGATTCATTGAGAATGAGCCCATTTGAAGCTTTGTATGGTAGGAAATGCAATAAACCAGTGAGGTGGGACCACCCAGCAAATAGAGTGGTAATTGGGTTGGAGTTGCTCAAGGATATGGAAGACCAGATGGTTAAGATCAAGAAGAATTTGAAGGCACCTCAGGATAGACAGAAAATTTATGCAGATAAGAACATGACATCTAGAGAATTTAAAGTATGGGAGCATGTACTTTTGAAAGTGAAGCCCAAGAAAATCTCCTTGAAATTGGGTAGTTGTACAAAGATGGCAGCCAGATTCTGTGGTCCATTTGAAATATTGGACATAATAGGTCCAATTGCATACATGCTTGCATTTCCTGCTTCCATGAATGTGCATAATGTATTTCATGTCTCTTTACTCAATAAATATGTACATGATCCTAACCATGTTATTGATTGGCATATGATTCGGGTAGAGACAGAGGGAGACCTTCAGGTCCAGCCAGTGCAAGTATTGGATAGAAAGGTCAAAATGATATGGAATCAAGTTATAGAGCTGGTAAAAGTTTAGTGGACCTGCTACGGTCCTAAATATGCTACCTGGAAGAATGAAGATGCCATGGGGGCAGATTACCCAGAACGTTTTGAATAAATTTTGAGATTTTGATCTCTATTTTGTATATGTACTGAGGACAGTGCCAAAATAATGGGGAGGGGATGTAACACCTCTGGTATTGGACCCCCATTTTAAATATTGTATTGTTACAATAACGAGAGGCCTCAGTGCCCAAAAAATTATTAAAAATGATAGTGTGCCCAAGAAATGTAACATTTTGATCATTATTAATAATACACACATCGTTGGCTGCTAGACGGACAAGGACTAGAGTTACAGGGGGCTATGATTACACGAGAGAGGGGACTTGAGGGGATAAATTTTATTTCCTATTTTAATTACCCTTTTGTTTAAGGGACTAGATCAATTACGTGAGATTCTTGGGGGAGTCTAGGAGGTTCTTGATTCCCCACGAAAATACTTAAACCTATCCCTGGTCTGATTGGGGGGTTGGCTCGCTCTCTCCTTCACTTCTTCTTTCAATACACTCTTTCCCTCATGCATTCATTCATTTATTGTTCATTGTTTTCACACCTTGGGTGGAGACCTCTCTTGGCTTAGGAGAGGGAAACTAACTTCCGAAGACTATCCATGGTATTGTTGGTTGTAGTGGTCGTTGGTGTAATCCAACTATGAACTGACGCCTGCATGTTTGAGATGCGTTGACCTGTGTCTAGCTTTGTTCACAAATGTGAGTCATGAGAGTTCCATCATTGAGATTATGGACCAATTGCATTGGAGCCCTAGAAGGAGAAGGTTTTCCTGAGGGATTGCGTGGCAGAGAAGGATGGAGGTCCATTATCTTCTATGGTGAAGGATGGGTAGAAGAGCGATGGGTACTAGGATTGATGTGAGTGCTGGGAAATCCTATGAGATCTTGAGTGTTGACTGGTTCGGGAAGCCAAGTAACACTATGGAACCGTCGTTGTGGATTCATAGCCCTGGCTCGGGGGTGACACTGATGTTGAAATTTGGAGCAGTAGTGTCTACAGTTGGGTGGAACTTCCTTGGTTTGCAGCTAGTTCGTGTCATATTTTATAAAGATAAGTTCTCTTTGTATGGTATTATTTATCTGTATATGAATGTATTTCGCTGTGTATTTATTTATCGTTTAATTGAATCTTTAGAATATGCATTCTTGATGGTTATTGTTGTGCATGTCGTTAGATATTTTCTTTTATGCATCCTTATTAATTTAAAAGGTATCTGTAAGAGAAAGACGTCCAAGGGTGGGCTTGAAGGTAGCGTACCCCAGCCTGTGGGTGGCCAGGGGATGTTACGGTGGTAAACAGAATGATGGTACATCTACTTTGAGGAAATTGAAGCAAGCATCCTAAATTTTGGCATGGACAATTTCCCTATGCACAACATGCCTATAATCATGCCATGCATTCTTATAATAAGAAAAATTCTTTTTAAGTATGTTTGGGGTACTTTCCTAAATCACCTATGGAATTTTATCTTGGAGAAGCAAGCAAAGAGGATGGACAAGATGATATAGATGAAGCTAAATGGTTCATTCATAGGATCTAGTGGTTACATCAAGAGGTACAGGAACAACTGGATAGGAGCCAATCCAAGCACAAGGCGAGGCATAACAGACATCAGTTTGATCATCAGTTTCAAGTCGATGATCAAATATGGTTACATATCAGCAAGGATAGAATAAAGGGTGAAGGTAAAATGCTAATACCAGTCCAATATGGTCCATTTAGTATATTGGAAAAGATTGGTACTAATGCCTTTCATTTAAATATACCATCCTACACACAAGTGTATCCAATGGTAAATGTTGAAAATTTGAAGCTTTGTGGCCCCTCTTATGATTATGGATGAATATGGAAGTATTCAAGTTCTGACAAGTGGTTATTTTACTCCAGAGTATTTAGATGAGCTATAGGAAAATGTTATTCTTGAAAAAAGAATCATGACTTCATAGAAAGGTGATGTGGAATATCTTTAAGTTGTTATTAAGGGGGTAAAACCAAGTAAATAAAAATGGATGGAGATCTGAAGGCTGAGGGGGATTTACCCAAACTTAGTTGTTGAGTAATAAAAAAATTTGGTGGTCCAAAATGATTCCAATGGGGGGGGATGACCCAAGAGGATATAGGAATGCTCATAGAGGTCTAAGAGGATCCAGAATGCTCACAGAGGCCCAAAATATTTCATAAGTGCTTAATAAATTATTGTCTCAAATATTCTAAAAAAGGAAACCAATGCATACATCTCAGTGATAGTTTTCCAACAACATAAAAGTTGCCTCAAACTAATTTTGTATGAAAATGTTATGAATGGTCAAAGTTCAGGTCAAACCAAGAAAAATTCAAAGTCAAAGGGTCAAGGTGACACATGTCACCACTGCGAGGGTGACATGTGGAATGAATTTAAGACTATACGGTGTTGACGTGGCCCCACCATGGACCATGACATGGCATATAGTACATCCAATCAAGTAGGTGACTTGGAAATTTTTACGGTACAATGGACCAATTGTAGTTTGACACATGTAAAAGATAGACCAATGAGAGGATGCCTTGTTGTGGCCTCCCATTATCCATTAATGTTTAATTTTTATCAAAAGTATAAGAGTCGACGAGTGTCGAACTCATGACCTCATACAAACTTACGCAAACCTCCTTTATTGCACCACACACATGACACTTAAGCTTATATGGTATGATTTATATTTAAGGTCAAAAGTTGTATTGTTTGGGGTTTAAAAGGTTGGGAGGAAGAACCCCCAAACTTATCATATATTATATTGTTAAACATACGCCAACTATATGCCAACATTTGGAGGGAATATATATATATATGAGCAACGAATAATAAAAAACAATGCAACATCTGGCATTTCGTGGGGCTTGAACCCCGATCCACCATATAGATAGCTAATGCCTTCACCGTTATTCCAATGGAACCTCTTATTATGGGATTCCTAAAAAATATAACTATTTTTTGTATATAGTTCTGATCGGAGGTTAGGTCCCACGACCTATTTAATGGGTGCATAAACTGAGGAATATGACACACTAAAAAATACAAAATTGTCTCAAAGTCCGTTCCTAGAAGGTATCAAGACTTGGGATTGCATCATAATGCATGCCAAGAGGTTCTTTGACCAAATTTTATGAAATTTATACTAATTTTTCTCGAAATTTTGCAAGGAATTTGATGGTGAACTCTGTTTTTGAGTCTGTGAAATGTATAAAGAAGTCATTGTAAAACAAAAACATTTGATCATTAGTAAATATGTCTCTATTGGAAGTGGACCTAGAGACGTATCCCAAATTGGGTGAACTCCATTATCAAACTGGCGTATGTGATATCGTTATCATCATTCTATTTTTCGCTCAATTAATTGCAAGTTGTTTATCATTAAAATGTATTTGGATAGATAAGTTAATTCACACGTATATTGCAAGCATTCAAGCGATCATTATTATTTGAAGAATAAAGTAGAATTCTATATGTGTTGAATACTAAAAAGTATCTAAGGAATTTTCAGATTAATGGTCATATTTCTCGACACAGTCCTGCCACTTCCATTCAAAAATCAAGGCTCATGCAACAAAGTTTTTTACAGTCGTTACATTAGGATCCTCTAGTTTTGTAACCAACAAATTACTCCATTCACTATCATCAATGTATTCGAGTTGTTTCATCTGGGTGTATTCGGCTTGGACCATCGGCCTAAAGTTCCAAATCTCTTTCTTCGCTACCCTTTTATATTCATCCATTGCATTTGATCATTCATCCTCAACCTGAATTTCTATGAACTTGACTACTTGCACCTTAGGATCAGTAATAGCTCTAGCTTTTGCATGCATTTTTCTAAGTTGAGCATGCAATTCGTCAATTGGTTGGCTACATAGGTCTAGAAATCAAACCCAATAGTTGACCATGTCAAAGAGTCGATGCCACTCATAAGGACAAGTGTGAAGTGAGGCCTTAGTATGATCTCCCTTCACCACTACCTCTATAATTTTATGCATCATCACTTGAGGTTTTTCCTATTCCTTAAGATTGATCGTAGTCATGTCTTGCTCAAGACTCTTGGTCCTTTCTTCTAGGAGTGACCATGAATCGAAAAACATATCGATGTGTTGCATAGGAATAATAGGAGTGATGTCCTCAGGGAGCTCAGGAACAACCTTTCAGAAGGTAGGCTAGACATGTGTGAACTTATGGACATGACCAAAACTATATATTTTTCCCATAGACCCAAACCATCCTCAAATTATACAGAAGAAGTGGTGAAAAATGTGACATCTTGCAGTTGTTGTGTTTGTTGTTGGATATCATCATTGGTTCATTCAACTCCAATCATCCTATGTTCTATATAATCAGTGTAAGCATGAATAATATTCAATATTTGTGACGTATTTCAAGTCTTAAACTCATCGCTGGTAAGAGAGGGATCTAAAGGTAGTCTGGATGTAGGTGGGAGGCCACTAGAAACCGAACACTTGGATATTTTGGGGGTCCCAACATTGTCCAGACTAGTTGATTTGGATCTAAAACTACACACAATCCATTCTTGGACCTCCTACGAAGTGTGGTATCCACCTTTGTCTGCTCCAAGAATATCTCCAAGATAGGTCAAAAGTGGCATGGGTCTTGTAACACATGTGCAATATGATCCTTGATCAAGTTCATGCTATGATTTGAATGTGTGTCATCCTAAGTATCGAGTTGGTCTTGTGGAGACTCATGGTCCATTGCAACATGTGTATTTGGCCCTGTTTCTATCTTTGAATGGACAACAATTTCTAGTTATGTCTCCAGGGGTACTTGGCTCTGCAAAACATAGGGAATAGAAGATGGTAGTGGAATGGCAGTTTCGACAGTTGTATAAGAGGGGTCTACAGACTCGAGAAAGGTGGTGTTGAAATGGGTGTGAACGGGGGATGATGGAGTTGTGAATGGGAAATCAATAGGTAAGGTATGTGGTTGGATTGGTATATCCTCAAGGATGGGGGTATATTTTTGCGTCACTGAAGGGTCATCAATAATGGTTATCACAGGGACCAATGAGGGGTGGTGTGAATGGGAGTGGTAGCAGTGCAAGTTATAGGTGAAAGGGAAGAAAACAAAGTGGTGGTAGTGAAAATGGGGTCAATGGCGGACTTCAAGGGAGATTCGGTGTGTATCTTATTTCAAGGGAAAACAAAAGTAAGGACCTCACAAAATTGATCACCTGACAAAATTGATCACCTGATATAGTGGCATCATTCAGGATAGAGGAGAATGGAATATGAATTGTCCCCCTGGTAAAGTTTCCTCTTCTCCTTTCTATTCCCCTTCATATGAATTGGAAGGCATCCTATCTTTCTTTGTTGATTTGGTCCCTACACCAGGGGTATGTGTTGGAGATGATGGTTGCACAATGGCAGGAATCATATAGGATACATCCAACTTATTATTTTTGACAATGAAACCTAGACATGATGTGACTTCCTTGTTAAACACTACCCCATCTAGATAAAATGGTAAAGGCTTCATATGTAAGAGAGTTGGAGCAACCCCTAGAGGTAACACAAACATATGGTCATGGATCATCCCCAGCTGGATTTCATGAGTGTCCCAATTGAGTAGTGATTAAGAGATCCATTGCCTTTGTGTTGTGGTGATGATGCTATTATACCATTGTGAAAAGGTTGTAGTGTGATTTGTCTCATTGGTGGTCACAGTGTGTAACACACCCACTACCATAATCAAATTTTCCTTGATTTCTGCAGAATCAAAGCCCCTGAAATATCTACGGAGGCCTAGAATAAGCTAGCTCTTTCTCTCTCTCTTCTCCCATGTGATTGCAGGTCATGATCACAGGTAAAATAATCATGGCGCCTATTTCTATCTCATTCCTCAGCGCTACAGGGATGTCGAATTGTTCAACTCTGCAACCAGCGAACCCCCGGTAGGGTTAGTGACTGGCCAATAGGGACGAATCCCTACAGGGTTAGAAAATGGCCATTAAGAACGGCCATGTCACGCGGTTGAGTGGAGTACAGGTGGTGAGAGGAGAAACCCAACATGGTGGGCAACGTGACAGGAGACGGGTCCTACTTCACATGCCAGACCATTCCGGACCCCCCTCCCCCATTAAAGGCAGAATGGCAAGGGGGCTCTGGAATGAAGCCTCAGCCATAGATCTGGACGGGTGGACTTTGGCCGTCCAGAACTACTCGCCACTTACCCTAAGGCGCATTCGCACCCAATATTAAAGTTGACATCTCTTCCTCACATATGACGGTCATTATAGACCCTGATATCCTCCGAAATAATCTCATCCGTTCATCGGGACTTAACCACATGCTAACATATCGATATTTATAAGTCTAGATTTAGGGGTTTGAGAGCACAAGGGAACATGCCCTTTGGTATCCCGAGTTCAGAAACATCGAAGTGCCAAACAAACCTAAATCACTGATTAGCCCCTTGGGTTATGCCTTGGTCAATATGACGCCTTCCCACATGACCACACTCTCTCTTCCGTCGGTATTTATCAAGGCGAGAGCCCGACCTCTTGTCAACGGAACTCACGAATCCTCAATCCTCGATTTCCCAAAATGGGTAATCTCTCGACATGTAGCCTCCCAAAATCAATCGGTCTATGACTGCTTCGGGGTTTCCACCATGGAACATCCTGATCTCTCGTCATCAAAACTCCTGAGTTCCTGACTCCCGATTTCCTGAAATGTGAAATCTCACGACATGTGGCCTCCTTTAATCGGACGACCCGAATCTACTTCAGGGTTTCTACCATGGAATTCCCTGATCTTTCGTCACCAGAACTCCCGAGTTCCCAATTCCCGATTTCCCTAACTAGGAGATCTCATGACACGTGGCCTCCTTTAATCGGACGGTCGAGATCTATTTCGGGGCTTTCTCCCCTATTCACTGGGGGTTTAACCCTCAGGTATCTCCTAATATATCCAATAGTTGTCGAGTTTTCCAGTCGAGATCTGACGGCTCAGACAGGTTCCTAACTTGTGCATTCTCCCATGACTTCCTGGACGTGGAAAAATCAACGGTCCAGATGTTCTCATGGACCTTGGGGATCTATGATCTTGATCTCTTCACTACCCACGAAGACACAGAAAGACAAATTGGTAAGGCATTTAACCCCCTACTTTCTCCTACCAATCTAACATTCGTGGGTGAACACATATTTCCCGACGGGATCTCGTCCATCGATCAACACCTATTTAGGGTTAAGGTTATTAACCCTCTAGTTTCTTCTTCCGATCTGACGGTCGTGAGTGACCACCGATATCCCGATGGGATCTCATCCATTGATTCGATACTTATCAGGGATTTCTTAAGGCCTTGCACCTTCACATCCTTTTTCCAGGTTCTTGATGGGATTTTCGAGAAGGGTATCTCTATGGGGAGGTTTACCCAGGGTACTATATGAGGCAGATAAGGGTATCTCTCTCCCGAGAACCAGGCGTGAAGTCTGAATTAGATCAGTATGCATATAAATAACGATTTATGAGAACATAATCCATACGCAGTCTTTCCATATAAACATACAACTATCAGTACTAATCAAGACACCATACAGACATTCTTATAATGAAATCATTCACAATTTCACAGCTTATGATCATAAATGTCAACATACATATATTTCAAGATGCCAAAGGCAAAACACTTATCAGAAAGTAACACTAGGGGTTATGCAACTACTGAGAGGGGTGCTCGTTTCCACCCAACCATAGGCTCAGTGACTCCCACCGGATTTACCACTAGCCACCCCCGAGCTAAGACCACGATGTTGTGAGACTGCGTCTCTATTTTCTAGTGACTAGGAGTGAAGGTTACTCTCCTTCCTCTATGTTATCACCCAATCTTCATATCGCCAGAGTTCTCTTTCTCCCCTCATGTCTGCCCCTAATCGCTTCTCCCCCATGCCTTATCCTCTTGCGAGGTTGCATGTGGCACAATTTCCCTCGCGCTGGTTAGGCCTGACGACTCTACGGATGGGCAGTTCACCTGACCATCCCTCATTAATTCTTGAGGAGCCATCTACCTACCAGCCTGCGAGACATTTAATTCGGGGCCAGTGAGCCACTTTTGTCTCTCTGGGCCAATGGAGTCCAAATACGGTATTGATTTTCGATGGAAGTTAACGCCACCTTTCCAGGTGCCTTCCACCGCCTTTATGTAGCCATCATGGTCTCTTTTTCAGCATATCCCCTCTCAGCAATCCTGCAATATAAATTCAAAATATTATTCACATTCATCGACCTTTTCCACAAGGTCCATTCACATCACATATTCACATTTCTGAGTTTGCCACAGTTCTTGTCCAGTCCAGTTAGTTTTACAAACTGGGGGAAACAGAGTGTTACAATTCCCTCCCCCTTAAAGGAACATTGTCCTCGATGTTCTATCTATCAACATGTCATGCATGTTCGTATGCAAACAAAATCGGATATGCCTGTTTCATGGCATCCTCCATTTCCCATGTAGCCTCATCTGGGCCAAAATGTTTCCACTACACCTTGACCTGTGCAATGGTTCGGTTCCAGAGCGGGGTTTCCTTTCTGTCCAATATGCATTGGGGTTCTAGTAGAAATTCTCCCTCTGGTTCCACCTGGATCACAGACCAGTCAATTATATGATTAACATCATGTACATATTTCTTCAGTAATGAAACATGGAAAACATTATGTGCTTTTACTGTGGTAGGAAGTGCTAGCCGATAGGCTACAGGTCCCACTCTATATAGAACCTCAAAGAGTCCACAATACCGGGGTGCCAACTTGGCACAAGCTCCCATTTTCAGGGAACTCCTTCTGGGCTTAATTCTGAGATATACATGGTCTCCCATTTTNAACTCTCTTGGAGTTCTCTTTTGGTCGGCATAACTTTTCTGTCGGTTCTGAGCGACCTTCAGATTTTTTTTTATCTGAGTCACTTGTTGTTCCATTTCTTTCAACATATCGGGTCCAAAACAAATCATGTTTATAGGGTTACTCCAGCTGACTAGATTATTACACGGCCTACCATAGAGGACCTTGAAGGGACTCATCTTTAAGGATGCTTGGTAGCCATTGTTGTAGTCAAATTCTACAAATGGCAGGTAGTCTTACCATTTTCTAGGTTTATGCATTACATGCATCCTTAGCATATCCTTTAATATTTGATTCACTCTTTATGTCTATCCGTCGGTTTGAGGGTGATAGGCGGTGCTAAACAAAAATTTGGTCTCTAAACCAACCATCAGTGATTTCCAAAAATTGGAAGTAAATTTTGTGTCTCTGTCAGACACTATCTCTTTCGGCATACCATGCAGTCTGAACACCTCTTTCATGAATACCTGGGCGATATCTATCGCCTTCCAGGTTGATTTGACGGGGATGAAATGAGCAGACTTGCTCAGTTTATCCACCACTACCATAATGTCGTCATTATGTTTGGTTGAAGCTGGCAATCCATGGAGATGGTTTCCCATTTCCATTCTGGGATGGGTAAAGGTTGCAATAGTCCTGCTGGGTGTCGATTTTCTTCTTTAATCTGTTGGCACTCTATGCATCGGGCCAAATATTTGGCTGTGTCTTTCTTCAATCCAGGCCAATAAAATTGTTTTCGGGTGGCAGTGATCATTTTCTAGTATCCTGGGTGACCAGTATATGGTCTTTTATGTAGTTCATCCATAATGAACCTCTTCAAGTCATCACAATTTGGAATGTACAGTCTATCTCTGTAAGTGAGCAGACCTCCTTCGGTCATCTGGTAGCCTTCATATTTTACTCTAGCAGGTTCTTGCTATAGGTACAGGGTCACAGTCTGAATGAAGGGATTTGTCTCTTGTGCATTTCTGACTCTGTTCTTGACATCTGTCTCGCAGGTACTCACCACTACCAAGTGAATTGTTTTCATGCTTCTGCTAAGGGCATCGGCCACCCTATTTTCTTTCCCTTTAATGTGTTTGATTTCAAAATCAAATTCACTAAGGCGGGCCATCCATCTAGCTAGTCTGGAATTGAGATTTGGTTGGTCAAACAAATATTGCAATCCACAGTGAACTATCATAAGTACAAATTTTCTTCCCAAGAGGTAATGCCTCCACATTTTCAAGGCATGCACTATGACAGCCAATTCTAGATCATGAGTCACATAGTTGACTTCATGTTCATTCAATTTTCGGGATTCATAGTAGATCACACTTCCTTTCTGCATAATGACTCCTCCGAGCCCTTCCTTACAGGCCTATGTGCACACAAGGAAGTTAGCTTCTGGGTCAGCGATTTTCAACATGGGTGCATGGGTCAGTAGATGTTTCAGGGTTTGCAATCTTTCTTCACATTTCTATGTCCATAGGAATTTTGTCCCCTTCTTCTCGAGGGCAGTCATTGGACAACCAATCTTGGATAATCCTTTTATGAATATCCTATAGTATCCTTCTAATCCCATAAAGGATCTGATGTCTGAAACATCCTTTGGGGTAGGCCATTCCATGTAGACCTGATCTTATCAGGATCTATTGCTACCCCTTCCTCGGACAGAACATGTCCCAAGTAATGTATTTGCTTCTGAAAGAAGTCACATTTGCTGAATTTAGCATAGAGTTGATGCTCTCTTAGCACTTTCAGCACAAGTCTAAGATGTTCTTCATGTTCTTCTATGTTCTTGACATCTGTCTCGCAGGTACTCACCAGTACCAAGTGAATTGTTTTCATGCTTCTGCTAAGGGCATCGGCCACCCTATTTTCTTTCCCTTTAATGTATTTGATTTCAAAATCAAATTCGCTAAGGCGGGCCATCCATCTAGCTAGTCTGGAATTGAGATTTGGTTGGTCAAACAAATATTGCAATCCACAGTGAACTATCATAAGTACAAATTTTCTTCCCAAGAGGTAATGCCTCCACATTTTCAAGGCATGCACTATGGCAGCCAGTTCTAGATCATGAGTCACATAGTTGACTTCATGTTCGTTCAATTTTCGGGATTCATAGCAGATCACACTTCCTTTCTGCATAAGGAATCCTTCGAGCCCTTCCTTACAGGCATATGTGCACACAAGGAAGTTAGCTTATGGGTCAGCGATTTTCAACATGGATGCATGGGTCAGTAGATGTTTCAGGGTTTTCAATCTTTCTTCACATTTCTGTGTCCACAGGAATTTTGTCCCCTTCTTCTCGAGGGCAGTCATTGGACAACCAATCTTGGATAATCCTTTTATGAATCTCCTATAGTATCCTGCTAATCCCATAAAGGATCTGATGTCTGAAAGATCCTTTGGGGTAGGCCATTCCATGTAGACCTAATCTTATCAGGATCTATTGCTACCCCTTCCTCGGACAGAACATGTCCCAAGTAATGTATTTGCTTCTGAAAGAAGTCACATTTGTTGAATTTAGCATAGAGTTGATGCTCTCTTAGCACTTTCAGCACAAGTCTAAGATGTTCTTCATGTTCTTCTCTATTCTTAGAGTAGATTAATATGTCATCAATAAAAAATAGTACAAATTTATCTAAAAATTTACTAAGTACATTGTTCATTAAGCACATGAAAGTGGCAGGGGCATTGGTTAACCCAAATGGCACTACCACAAACTCATAGTGACCATGCCGTGTCCGGAAAGCGGTTTTATGGATGTCTTCACCCTTGATTCGGACTTGATGGTATCCCAACCTCAAGTCAATCTTTGAGAAAATAGACGCACCTCCCAACTGATCGAATAGATCATCGATCCTGGGCAAGGGATACTTCTTCTTTATGGTTACTTTATTGAGTTGTCTATAATATATACACAATCTAAGGGTGCCATCCTTCTTTTTCACAAAAAGGATTGGTGCTCCCCATGGGGAAATGTTGGGTCAAATATAACCCTTATCCATCATTTCTTTCAATTGCAATTTGAGTTCAACTAACTCAGGTGTGCTCATCCAGTAGGGTGTCTTAGACACTGGCACTGCTCCTGGTGCAAGCTCTATCAAGAAGTCAATGTCTCATCTCGGAGGTAGACCCGGTACCTCTTCCGGAAACACATCTCTGTATTCTCTCAGGATAGGGTGATCATCAGGGCTTGGATTATCACCTTCGATTGTTTTCAACACCTGTATTACATATAGGGGACATCCTTTTCGGCAATACTTTCTCATTTGCAGGGCTGATATTTGCCTCACCGAGACAGGTTTTCAGATCCCTTGAAGGGTTATCCTTTTTCCTTCTTTGCTCACACATTCTAAGGTTTTATGGTAACAGTCTAGTCTAGCTTTATGGGCGGCCATCCAGTCCATACCAATCAACAAATCGTATGATCCAGGTAATATGTTAAGGGTTGCTTGGGTGGGGAATTAACCCAACATTAATTGGCAGGCTAGTATGACCTCTGCTACCCTTCTTCTGGTGCCAGTGGCTAATTGTACCAACTATGGCTTGGTTTGTTTTTGTGGTTGTAGTTTACACTTATTAACAGCTCTAGGGGCTATATAACACAAATTTGAACCAGGGTCAATCAAAACAGACACCAGATGGTTGAAAATCATACCTTCTATTTCCACCACTGAAGCTTGGTGGTCAACTTGGTTATTATCCAAGGCTACATAAATCTGTGGCACACTCCCTGCCACATCATTCACTATGGTAGCTTCCTGAATGTTATAAACTTTCTGACTGTCTTTTTGTCGGTGTGGACAGTCTCTCAGGAGATGCTCTTCTCTGCAACCCCATCATTTCAAAGGTTCTCTCTTTGGGTTATCAGTCTTTACTGGTATAGGTCCAGAAGTTTTATTTCCATCCGATGAGGGAAAGTTCTGCTGGAGTACACTCCGGGATGGAAAGTTCATTATGGAGTTCTTCTTGTAGTTCTTAAATCCTAAGGATTTGATCCCCTTTTTCTGAAATCTCGAACCACTCTTTTGTTTCCAATGTCCACGAGACTCTGCCTGATGTCCATATTTTTCATGACAATATGTTGCCTTTCAAATAGTGTCTTCTAAGGTCTTTGGCTCATCAAATTCAATTATGTTCCGGTATTCCTTGGGTAGCCCACTGATGAAGCGTTGCACCTTCAACTTCTCTTCTTTGATGTAGGGTACATATCTCATTAAGTTGAGGAATTTTATGACATATTCCTCTATAGTGAGTTGCCCCAGTTTGAGTTCATAAAACTCTTTAGCCTTCTTGTCGAAATATTTTTCCAACAAATACTTCTTTTGGAAGTATTTCTCAAACTGTTTCCGGGACAGGTCCTCCTCGCAGACCCCTTTCACATTCTTAAGATATTCCCACTAGATGGAAGATTTTCCATTCAGATTGAAAGTGGCCACTCGGGCATTCAAATTCTCTGAAAAATCATGGACTCTGAAATATTTCTTCAGTCCAAGTAGCCAGGCCCCGGATTCCTCTCCCTTATTTATCTCACCGTCGAAGGAGGGAGGTTTGGCCTTTCTGAATTCCTCAAATTTATGACCCTTGGAAGTCTTTTGCTTCTTCTGTTTTCTTCGAGAATAGGAACCGGTCATGTTGTTGGAAGAGCCTTTTGAATCACCAGCTTCCTTCTCAGAGGAATCATATGGCACTGGTCCTTTACCTCTGGGGTGGACCTTCCTTGAGGTTCTCTTCTCAGTATGGCCACTAATATGACCATGTTGCTGCATATCGGGTTCATGTTGCATTTGTCATTGTAGGTCAGATAAGCTCTGCAGTAAAACTGCATTAATTTCAGTTTGCTTTTCTTGTTCTTTCATCATCCTTTCATTGTCGGCCTTCCAACTTTGCAATTCAACCATGAGACTCCTCACAGTCTCATCTATATCTGGAGGGGTTCCTATTTCTCTTATTTCATCGGACTCTTCATCTCTATTGTGGGATACTTCTCCCATCTCTTAGTGAGTCACCATTCTCTGCGTCTATAAATTCCCGCAGCTGATCGTCTGCTTGGGTGAAAAGACAAATGTTGGTTATTAGTCAAGAGTTAGATACATTTTTATAACCTGTGCATAAACACATAACTCTTTCACATGCATACATAGTCGGGTTCTCATTTCCAAGTTTTGATCCTAGATAAGAGAGTTAAGTTAGGGGGTTACTCCTCTTAGAAGTGCTTTGAAAAGAGCTTATGCACAACTCGTTCATGAGCCCAATCAGGATGAGTGTTTCCACCATTCTCTGATACCACTTTGTAACACACCCACTACCATAATCAAATTTTCATTGATTTTTGCAGAATCAGATCCCCCAAAATATCTATGGAGGCCTAGCGTAAGATAGCTCTTTCTCTCTCTCTGATCCCATGTGATCGCGGGTCATGATCACAGGTCAAATAATCATGGCGCCTCTTTGTATCTCACACCCTAACGCTACAGGGATGTCGAATCGTTCGACTCTGCAACCGTCGAACCCCCGGCAGGGTTAGTGACTGACCAATAGGGATCAATCCCTACAGGGTTAGCAAATGGCCATTAAGAACGGCCTTGTCACGTGGTTGAGTGGAGTACAGATGGCAAGAGGGGAAACACGACATGGTGGGTGACGTGACAGCAGACGGGTCCTACTTTACATGCCACACCATTTCGAACCCCCCCCATTAAAGGCAAAATGGCAAGGGGGCTCCGGAATGAAGCCTTAGCCATATATCTGGGTGGGTGGACTTTGGTCATCCATATCTGCTCGCCACTTACCCTAAGGCGCATTCGCGCCCCAGCTTAAAGTTGACATCTCTTCCTCACATATGACAGTCATTATACACCCTGAGATCCTCTGAAAGAATCTCTTCCTTTCATCGGGACTTAGCCACATGCTAACATCTCAATATTTATAAGTCTGGATTTCAGGGTTTGAGAGCACGAGGGAACATGCCCTTCGGTATCCCGAGTGATGAAACGCCAAAGTGCCAAACAAGCCTAAATCGGTGATTAGCCCCTTGGGTTATGCCTTGGTCAATATGACCCCTTCCCACATGACCACACTCTCTCTTCCGTCGATATTTATCAAGGTGAGAGCCGGACCTCTTGTCAACGGAACTCTCGAATCCTCGATCCCCGATTTCCCGAAACGGGTAATCTCTCGACATGTAGCCTCCTAAAATCTGTCAGTCTACGACTGCTTCATGGTTTCCACCATGGAACATCCTGATCTCTCATCATCAGAACTCCCAAGTTCCCGACTCCCGATTTCCCGAAATGGGAAATCTCATGACACATGGCCTCCTTTAATCGGACGACCCGAATCTACTTCGGGGTTTCTACCATGGAATGCCTCGACCTTTCGTCACCAAACTCCCGAGTTCCCGATTCCCGATTTCCCGAACTGGGAGATCTCACGACACGTGTCCTCCTTTAATCGGACAATCCAGATCTATTTCGAGGCTTTCACCCCTATTCACTACGGGTTTAACCCTCAAGTATCTCCGGACAAATCCAATGGTTGTCGGGTTTTCCAACCAAGATCTGATGGCTCAAACAGGTTCCTAACTTGTGCATTCTCCCACGACTTCCTGGACGTGGAAAAATCAACGGTCCAGATGTTCTCATGGACCTTGGGGATCTATGATCCCGATCTTTTCGCTACCCACAAAGACACAGAAAGACAAAGTGGTAAGGCATTTAACCCCCTACTTTATCCTACCAATCTAACGGTCATGGGTGACCAAAGATTTCCCGACGGGATCTCGTCCGTCGATCAACACCTATTCATGGTTAAGGCGCTTAACCCTCGATTTTCTTCTTCCAATCTGACGGTCGTGAGTGACCACCGATCTCCCGATGGGATCTCGTCCATCGATTCGATACTTATCAGGGATTTCTTAAGGCCTTGCACCTTCACGTCCTCTTTCCATGTTCTTGATGGGATTTTCGAGAAGGGTATCTCTATGGGGAGGTTTACCCAGGGTACTATCTGAGGCAGATAAGGGTATCTCTATCTTGAGAACCAGGCGTGAAGTCTGAATTAGATCACTATGAATATAAATAACGATTTATGAGAACATAATCCATACGTAGTCTTTTTATATAAACATACAACTATCAGTACTGATCAAGACACCATACAGACATTCTTATAATGAAATCATTCACAATTTCACAGATTATGATCATAAATGTCAGCATACATATATTTCAATATGCCAAAGGAAAAACACTTATTAGAAAGTAACACCAGGGGTTATGCAACTGCTGAGAGGGGTGCTCGTTTCCACCCAACCGTAGGCTCAGCGACTCCCAGCGAATTTACCACTAGCCACCCCCAAGCTGAGACCTCGATGTTGTGAGACTGTGTCTTTGTTTTCTAGTGACCAGGAGCGAAGGTTACTCTCCTTCCTCTCTACTATCACCCACTCTGCATATTTCCAGAGTTCTCTTTATCCCCCTGCGTCTGCCCCTAATCGCTTCTCCCCCACGCCTTATCCTCTTGCGAGGTTGTGTGTGGTGTGATTTCCCTCGCGTTGATCAGGCATGATGGCTCTACGGATGGGAAGTTCACCTCCCCATCCCTCATTAATTCCTGAGGAGCCATCTACCTACCAGCCTGTGAGACATTTAATTCGGATCCAGTGAGCCGCTTTTGGTTCTCCGGGCCAATGGAGTCCAAATATGGTATTGATTTTCAGTGGAAGTTAACGCCACCTTTCCAGGTGCCTTCCACCGCCTTTCTGCAGCCATCATGGTCTCTTTTTCAGCATATCCCCTCTTGGCAGTCCTACAATATAAATTCATAATATTATTCACATTCATTGGCCTTTTCCACAAGGTCCATTCACATCACATATTCACATTTCTGAGTTTGCCACAGTTCTCGGTCAGTCCAGTTATTTTTACAAACTGGGGGAAACAGGGTGTTACACAGTGCGCATATGCCATGGGTCAAAGTGTTTCATGATGTGGTTGTCATATGTGTGAGAGATGTTGTGACCCTTTGGAAAATTCTACTTACACATTGTGAATGCTACTAATAAGTAGTCATATATGAAGTACCCAACCTTCTCATGTGCATCCACACAAGCCTAAAAAATATATGTTAGAATATATTTACACCAATTCAATGGTTCACAATTTTTCCTCAATTCTTCCATGGAAATGGCATAAAGGGTGCATTCTCCTTTCATGTATTTCTTCATTACTTTCCCAACAATTAGATAACATTCATTGCATACCTTCTCATCATTTATAGACACAATGTGAACCCTGTGACCTCCTCTTCAACTCCTGTATCTCTCATATAAACTAAGTTCACCCTTTTTTCGACCAAGCTTCCCAAAGCCTTGGAAGTCATCTTTGACATCCTGGCCTTCCATGGACAAACTAGTGATCTTATGAATTTCCACTACATGGATGGGATAGGACTTGTCTAAACATAAGGTGTTTCTGTGCACTCGACTGATGAGGAATTTGATGGAACAGTTGGATTCTCCAGTAGTGCCAAATAATGGGAGGTGGAAAACACTCATCAAGGTAGAATCCCATAATGTTAGGTACTCAAGTTTCCACTATCATTGAAATGTTTTGTCCTAGAATGTGATGAAATCCATAAATTCATGTATATCCATTTGTGGAAACATGGAAGCAGCTGTGAAATCAAGGTTGACCAACCGAGTTTGCTCGACCTTCCCATGAATATCACCATGAACTGTAACACACATATCAATAAATTCCTCTGGAATAGTAGTTTTGGGAAGTGATCCTTAACTAGCAGTGCAGATCATGGTAACAAACCAACGTTGGTAGGAAAATCAAACTGGTGGGAAAAGGAACAGGTTCATAGAGTTCTCATAGGTTTACATGACTGAAGATACAAAGAAATTGATTAAAACATGATACCGATGACTAGTCATACAAAGGTGAGTTTATAGGCAATGTTGAGGGATGTTGACAACATTATCAACCATTAAGAGAGATAATGTTGCAACAATTCAACATTAACATTGGACATGATGCGTAGGCACAACAAAATCTATGAGGTGGTTTGGGAATTTAAGAGCATAAGAGGAAACATGGCCCAAGGATATTGGGGTGAATTCAAAAGTAATGGCCTTACCAATGATCAACCAAAAAAGTACTAAAAGTTGTGAGGACATAAATAATTTCAGCTAGCGACAACAAAACAACAAGCAAAATGGTATCAATGACATTCAACTACCACAGTGACAATGATAGGGCATGAATTTCAAACTTGGAAAATATATTATACGAAGGCATTTGACTGAGACCCCCCTTACCAAATTTTTTATATTAGGGCTAGATAAATTGCTAGGGGTGACTAGATTTTAGTACAAGTGACAGCCAAACACATCACCAATTTATTAACAAAAACAAAAAAACAATAACTAATGCAAAATCCTACCTACTGCATGCACTCCCATGTAAAGGAGTGTTGTGCAAGTATACTTATCAAGAAGGAGTGTAGGGATTTAGGCATGCATGATTCACCCATCTAGGACAAACAATACCATCTAGTTGCATGATCATAAAAACACTTTAT
Source organism: Picea engelmannii (assembly GCA_009831015.1). Taxonomy (NCBI): domain Eukaryota; kingdom Viridiplantae; phylum Streptophyta; class Pinopsida; order Pinales; family Pinaceae; genus Picea; species Picea engelmannii. The sequence goes on from ML777671.1 coordinate 2,273,735, forward strand.
TCACATATTTCTGCAACTATAAAAGGTCCCAACCAATGCACTTGTTTCTTCCCTGGATGTTTCTGATACTTGTTTTCATATAACAGGACTTGGAAAACTTAAGAAAATGACTTATGCTTAATATGTTAGTCATGCCAAGCCTTATTTCAATATTTCTCCATTGTATGATGAAATTCTTCTAAGAATCTAGATTCTTCATGTTCCATTAGTTTCTCAACTCATGCGACTATGGATTCATCATTAGTCATCTTAGTATCTTGTGAAATGAATGAACTTGGAGTTATAAATTGAGCTGCACTACCACTTCTCGTCCATATACCAATTGAAATGGGGTGTACCTATATAATCTCTTTGTAGTTATTTGAAAATCCAATAACAAAAATGGAGCTCTCTCATCCCTATCATCCCAATTGGCACAACATACTTTGGTTAAACCCGTTTCTAAGATATTGTTGAATTCTTCCAATGCTCGATTGGATTGCATATAATAGGGATTTCTCCTATGATGTTTAATAAAAAATTCTCTTGTGAGGGTCGCAATAGTCTCACTGATAAAATCATCTCCTTGATCACTGGTCAATCTATGAGGCCATCCAAAGCTGGTTATTATATTCTCAAAAATAAATCATGTTGTTATTTCTGTAGATAAATCTTGAACAACTTTTTCATCATCCCAATGAATCAAGTAATCGGTTGTGGTGATAATGTATTTTTCCTTTGACTGCTTCACATGGGGGTTTATTGGACCAATGAAATAAATAACCCACTTTTAAAAGAATTGCACTGCTCAGATATGGCATAAGGGTAACTCATCACAAAGTAATGGTTTACCAACTCATTGATAAATGTCATGGACCATGGAGTAATATTTGGCATCCCTTAGCACTATTGGCCACCATAATCCTTCTTCTAATACCTTCTGGGTAGTTTAATTTCCATTACATCTCCTCTTGCAACTCCACTATGACACTCCCACAGAATATTTTGACTCTCATGGTCAAGCACATTGTATCTCTTGTTGTTATCCAATCCTCATTTATACAAGTGTCTTGCAATCAATTGATAGTCTACTACTCAAACCACTATGTGTTTCTTCTAGGTTGCGTAATAACCTTCAAGGAAGACACTCGTTCCCATAAAGAAGGCAATATCATACAAGTAGTCAGGAATAGCTTCAACTTTGAAAAGATAAGTGTCTGGTAGTTTATCATCTACAACTCTTCCACCCTCTCTTGACTCTAGTCTAGAGATATTTTATGGCCCTATATTTATTTTTTCTCGCTTAACAATGACCACAAAAGAAAACTCCTAAAACGACCACAACCATCTACAAATTTTTCCTTCTAGCACAAGTTTAGTAACATGATATTTCAGAGTGGAGTGATAAATAATGAATTTAAATTGAATTCCTAGAAAATAATCTCTAAAAATTTTCAAAGCATAAACCATCACCAAACCTTTCCTTTCAATAGTAGTATAGTTGCATTCGGCATGAGAAATATTTCTGCTAGAAAATTAAATAGTATGGTCCATGTTACCTTCACCAGGTTGTGCAAGGATTTCTCCCAACACAATACCCAAAGAATCAATATTTACGTGAAATTCCACTTGCCAATTCGGGCAGACACAAATAGGAGAAATACTCGGCTTTTATTTAAGGGTATCAAAGGCTTGATTTCATTCTGATGTCCAATGAAAAAGCCTCATATTTCTTTAGCAACTTTTCCACTGGGGTGGTTATGCTTGTGCATTTTCTGATAAACTTGTGATAGTATCCCATGTAATCTAACATTGAACTCAACTGTTTGGTAGTTGTAGTAGTAGGCATATTCAATATCAAAACAACTTTGTGGGATCCACCAGCACTTTGTCCCTAAAAACTATGTGTCCTAGAAGATTCCCAAATGGTACACAAAAAATAATATTTTTTAGATTTAGGGAAATATGAAGTTGTCTAGAGTGATCAAACATAAACCAGAATAGACCTATGTGATCCTTTAATAGGATGTACACAGTCCAATCATCCATATAGACTTCACGAAACTTGTGAATGAAGTTGTGAAATGATGTAATCATTATTCGAGAGAAAAATGTTGGGACATTCTTGAGCCCAAAAAGAATAACATTATAGGTAAATGATCCCCACTCGATAGTGAATTTAGTATTTTGCTTGTCTTCCTCTACAATTATAACCTAGTGATACCTAGAAAAACCATCTATAAAATAATAATATTCATTCCCCTGCCACTTGATCAAGGACATTGTTGCTAGAAGGAGTGGGAAAAGTGTCATGTACACATGCAACATTCAAGCTCATGTATTCCAAATAGACCCGTATATCCTCAGTACCCTTCTTTCTCATATTATGATATCATTGATCCACTCAACCTCATCCACAGAGAATATCATCCCAGCTACTAACATTCTATCAATATCCTTCACCTTCTCTTTCACTATGGGATTCAGATGGTATGTCCTATGTTTGAATGGTTTGGATTATGGATTTAGTTATATATTCATCTCCCCAAAGTCTCCCTTAATGCATGGCATGAAAATTGACTTGGTATCATTGACTCAATGAGGCAAGGATCCAAACCAAATGTGATGATCTCCATAGTGTAATGACAACCAAAGTTTCTCTTTGAAGGAAAAGGGTATGACAACATAGAGTGTGACAACAACCAAAGGTTCTCTTTGAATAAGAAGAGTATGACAACATATGGACTTCAAATGACTCAAAGACGAGTGGATTACCCTATTGTATGACATAATGCAGACAAGTTCCATGTTCAAGGGAGACAACAAAGAGTTTCTATAAAGGTTTTCAATACTTGACCCACTTCCCAATTTTTTTCCCCCATCCAGATAGATGAGTACCTATTTCTTTTTTAATGAGATTGAGGAGGATAACTGATGCTCAGTATAGCTCATCCTTCAAATGAGTTCCTTGACATATGTTTAATGAACCTCAGGAAGGAGGGGGTCATTCCCAGATGGGCCTTGTAGATTGGACTCACATAGGTCTTTCGATGCATAGTTTTATGATCCCAGAGAAGGTAAAATCAATGGTTTTGCATGTTTAGAGACTCTTAACAGAACTTGAAGGAGACTCCATGCATGCATTTTTCATAAATGTAGTCTCCCAAGACTGAAAAAAGTGTAAAACTCTTATAATCATGCTTGATTAGAGTGTTCCTTCGTCGTAATTAGTCTCATGAGGATAAAAAAGAGATAAACTACCACTCGAAAGTCACCCTTTCAAACCTTTTAAAGAGTGTGAAAGGAATCAAGATCACTCAACAATATTTTCATCTTTATGTATTCTGAAAAGAGCTTAAAGGAAACTCCAGGGGGTTCATTTTCCTTATAACCTTTACGAGTCCGAAAAAGTGATAAAAGTATACTAGGTTACATTCTAATGTATTTACGAGTACAAGAAAGAACAAACACTAAGATCATAATTGGTTTCATTTTTACACAAACTTGAAACAAAATTAAACTATGCTTGTATCTCTAGGTTCAATCCCTAGATTTGTGTTTCATATTTTAACGATCTTTCCACAGAGAGGAAAAATGTGCTCGAGGCTCTAGGTTTAATCCCTAGATTTATGTTTCATTTTTTAATGAGATTGCCACATAGGAAAAACCATGCTCATAGTTTTTTTTTCATTTTTTAACGAGCTTTCCATAGAGAAGAAAAACTATGCTCGTAGATTTTGTTTCATTTTCTAATGATCTTGCTACATAGAAGAAAAACTATGCTCATAACTTATCCTTGATCATGGATTCCAAGAGGAAAATTCTCTTGAAGGAATACATGTCAAGGGAAAAATGTCAGCCATGGATTCCAGGATATCTTTGCTATATGGTAGAAAAACACTCCAAAAGGAATACATGTCTATGGCCTCAATAAGGGTAGGGATATCTAGCTCTAGTAGCACTATCGAAGAGATGACCATGTCAAATACCAGATCTAAATCCTTAGAAGGGAGATATTATCTCTTGTTCGGAGTTGAACGCATGGGACAGGTCGTTACATAATTGACCTTAGTATGGTGTACATTGTTGGAATATATGGACTGTTTAGGGAAGTCAGATGGTTTACCATCAGATGAGGGTCAATGAATGAAAGATGGTCGATCGTTACTATGTTTCTATAGTGAGGGAAACATATCACTCGAAAGAGAGTGGACACAAAATCTCTCATAACATAGACATTGTCTCACCCGAGGAGTAGGTTAAAATCCAAGCGGTCATGAACTACCATCACATTGATGTAGACCATTTTTCCTCCCAAGGTAACCGAAAACTGAGGAAGGATCCCTAAAGGTTTACTAACTCTTCTATCAAATTTCAACATATTTTGAGTCATGGGCACAAGCTACGGGGAACCAAAATCTTACCAAACATTCATGGATAAGATGCTAATAGAAGAACCTTCATCTATTATAGTGTTAGGAATATTCCTATCACAAACCTGCATGGTGATTTGGAAAGGAATGTAAGAAGGAAGATGTGGTTCTTTCAAATGATTCCAATTAATAGAAATAATATGAGTTCTTGAAGGGGGTGTTATCAAGACGGGCAGAGTGCCCCCTTTTCCGGGTGAATCGGTATTAATGAGGTAGTCTTGAGAGACATCCTCACTCTTTGAATGGGGAGTGGGATCATCTGATGATGGACTCAGAGTGACCACTTTGGCATCACTCCTTAAGGGAGGAGTGGGATTGATTGATGATAGAATTGGATCAACCACTTGGGCTAGACTCCTTAAGGGAGGATTGGAATTGATCGATGATGAAATCAGATCAACCACTTTGGGTTCACTCTTTAGATGAAGAGTGGGGTTGACCAATGAAAAACCTGGATCCACTACTTGGGTTACTAGTTCAACTGAAGATGAAATCATATTGACGACCTGATCAACCAGACTGATCGGGGATGGAACCAGATTGACTAGTCCATCAACTAATAATGGGTTGAGAGAAATATTACGATAACCAATTGGAATTTTAATCTTTTCCAAAATATAAGAAGCCCCATCCATATGATGGAAAAGGTGATATCGATGATCTCCTTCATAACATACAAGTAAATTTGATGGTTCTATTCTTCTTATCAAAATTAATGTCACTAGTTGATGGAGTGTCACCATCATGTCCAACATGGTTTGATGACATGGAATACCACATTTCTAAGACCTTTGGGAGACCAAAGAAATCCCTCATAAAGTGGTCACCCTTACAAATCCTACAAGGGAATTTGAGTTTAGGATTCTTCATTTTAGACTTGTTGATTTTATCAACACTCCCAGTACGATTAACAATAGTTGTTTTCTTGGATCCAACATGACCTGATGTAGTTGGAGGCTTGGTCTCTTTCCGATTATTCTTATTCTTTTCCTTGTGTTTCTTCTTCTTCTTATCAACCTACCTACTCGCTTTAGAGATTTCACTAGGTGAAGAAGGAAAAAGGGAAGGAGAATTGATGAGTGAAGATGATAAAAGGTCGACATGAGCTTGATTTGGGGGTGGTGTTCTTACATCTGAAGCATTAGGTACATTCAAAGCACTAGGAAAATTTGAGATCACCAGAGTGGGAAACAACCAAACTGGTAACCCAATGGTGAGTCCTGAAAGACTAAGTGTGGAAATGCATGGAGGACCAATGTTTACAAAATAAGGAAATGTGAAAGGTTCCCTAGGAAAAGGGGTTTTTTCATTGGTATTCCTAGGTACTGATGTCATTGACACTGGCTTGACCTAAGATCCACTAGAGAAAACAAAAAACACATGCTACAAATATAATAAGAAAACAATCATACAAGCCTTCCCACAATGAAGCCACTAGTTGGTGATGAAATCCAATGTCACGAGATCAATATAGGAAGGGGTTGGGATAGAGAGGGTGGATCAGTTCTGTTGCCAAACTTCTTAACAAAATTACGCCTTGGTTCAAGTTCCCACACAGTTTTACCCATGGGTTTACCCTCAAAGGAGCCCGAGTGAGTTTCACCAACGTCTGGCCCAAGTACAATGAATACTCCCCTTCATCGTCACCTTGTGTATTAACCCTAAAAATATAGGATACTAAGGTTACCAACTCCCAGACAGCCTCTAGGAGAGTACAATCGAAAGTCAAAATCGAACATATGGTAAGGATAACAAGTCCGAAATTCTTCAAGAGAACTGAAGACAAGTGGACCGAACGACTACTGAGGACACCGAATGGATTCAGGATTCATGAAGATCCGAGACCAAATGAAACTAGTTGTTTCTTAGGAAGAACCCCCAATATACTATCTTTCTTCTATGTGGGTTAAGCTTCGGAGGGGAAATATCTTCTTCTCTCCTACACGCTACCTCTTGTTTAACCCTATGTGAGAGCGGGAGCCCAGCTATGCTTATACGAACAATTGGAATTACCACTCCCTAGCACAAGATTCTATGTTTATCTAATGGATTTGGAAAGTTATCTTCACAAACTATTCCAAAACCCTACACTTTAAACTAATGTAGGTTCACTACCAAATAATATAAAAGTGTCTAATCAATTTTATAAGTAGTTTATTTTAGGGTTGTTGTTTACTCAAGGGTGCAAAAGTGAAACTTATGATGTTTTAGACTTGACTCCAAAAGAATGAAAAATAATGAGATGAAAATATTTTTCTTCAATGAATCTTACATACGGGATGGAGAAGAGGTTCAACTTCCTTTAGAAAAAACACCCAATTCCCAAATGCAATTTTATAAATGCAATCTACCAATCTACACTACCCAAAAGAAAGAATGCAACTATCTTCTTTGTTTTATTCTAATCTATAAATAAAGCATATGCAAATCCTTTAATGCTTCATTACTTTCAATCAAAATGAAAGAGTTGGATGTAGATACAAAAGATTTGAAGAAAAAATGATTTCAAAAAAATCATGCACTCACAAGATAATGAGAACTGAAAGAAAGAAGTATGATAATACCCTCAATCAAGGACTCGACAATTGACAAGCATTCAAAGAATATAATAAAGTTCATAGAAGAATCCAAAAAATGATAGGGAGAAAGAGAAATCACTCAACTATATTGACAAAAGAAGCAACAAGAAAGAGCAAACCAAGCTAGGTTGTGGTAAGCATAAAGTCTCAAATCATTCAAAGAGAAAAGATTTGAAAAGTAACTTAATACCAACAAACCTTTGTAGACCTTTTCAATTAGTCAGATAACTAGAAACTTCGCAAGACTCAGACCAAACCAAGAAGAAACAAGGTGAATCAATATCAGAATTTGAAAAAGGTTTCAATCTCAAAAAAGACAATGAAAAGAGTGATAAGGAACCATATCCTCAACCTAAACAAATTCACAAGAAAAAGTACAGACTCTGTAAAAAAATACATCCAAAAAAGGGTTGAGAAAAATAGGGTAGATTCTCCTAGATCTGCTCAAAATAAGAGATCAATGCTCCCTAAAACAAAGAGACAAAGTGCTACAACACTCCCTAAGAGACCATTGAAGAGAACTGATCAGATAACCAGCACCCCGGTAGCCACTCTAGGGGAGCATTGATCTTGTAGATGATTGAAGATAAGCATGAAAAAAGTAAAAATTCAACAGATATTGGCTTGGTAACTATGACTCTTTCTTTATGAAATAGAGGGAAGAGGTAAGGCTAAAAAAACAATCAACCAAACAAGATCAAACTAGGAAAAGGTTCAAACGATCCAAGGAAATACAAGTCAATTTCCTTCCCCATTGGAGTTGCAAATTTATGTTACGGAAATATTCCCCTGCTGACAGGTGAACTTTACCTTGGATAAAAAAAACCTATACCAAGATATAAAATTACATTTGGACACTACCATTCCTATAAATTCATTTTTTTCATTAAAAAATAGAGAAGGAGGGGAAGTAAGATGCACCTCATTTATGATATTTTTCCTAAACACTCCAATCTGTGAGCCTGATCTTCACTCTCGGCGCAAATCCATACATGCAATGAACAGTGAGAAAAAATGAATATCTCCTACTCTAATGGATTAGACAAATAAAATGCATCTATGTAAATTAATTCAAACATAAAAAAGCACATGTAAACATAAACTTGAAGGAAATAGACCAAGTATATTAAAGGAGTACCAAGAAAACTTACAGACCACGAATGATGTCAGTTGCAAATCCTCCAAGATCTCCTCATCTAGACCCTTTCATGAATCCCAATATCATAATTTTGATGTATTTTTATGTCTCCTCCAGAATCAAAGGTTTGATACCTAAACGCTTCTTCATTTTCACCTTTGGAATGGTCTCCTTTTAAAGTGTTGGGAGGATCAACCACCATGAGTAGATTTTGGGATTAGTTGAGAATGTGACTCCTTTAGGTTAGTATATGATCCTAGGATAGTTATATAGTATAAAATTCTATCCAACCCAACCTCATCTCCAAGAGTTGGCCCTTAGAAAGAGATGGGATTTTCGAAATTTTCCTCTAACCAAAAAAAGTGCTCCCCTATAGTTAGAGATAGAGAATTGATCCTATATCAATGCTCCCTAAGTAAGGTAAGTGGGGTGCTACCCTATGGGATATAAATATCATATCATGGATAGGATGGCACTACCCTATGAGGTATCACTCCCCTAGCGTGGCTAGGGGGGTGCTACCCTTCAAAAATGCCCCAAACATGGTCGATTTTTCAAGTAAAAAGTGTGTTTCTAGCCTTGAAATGATGGGTTTCTTCCTACAATATGGCTTAGGGATAATGGAAAATGTTATTTGATGGTTTCAAGGGGTTAAAAAACATATAAACACGTGAAAAAGTTCACATGACACTTATCAAGGTGCATATGGCACTTAACGACACTTACCAAGGTACATACGACACTTTACAACATTTGTGACACTCAGGGTGAGATGCGTAAGTGTGTAATTTTGACATGTAACAATGTAGAAACCAAAATGGGAGAAAACCATATAATAATTTCTTATATATATCAATAATACATATATATGATGCAACAACTTCCAAATTCTCCAACACCAACTAGAAGGAGGCACCAACCCCCTGATTTATAGGCACCAACCTGAAGGAAACTACAATTCTCTAAATTCTTCGGCACCAACACCCTAATTTACAGGCACAAATCTGAAAGAAGCACCAACTCCTTGATTTATGTGGTACCAACTAGAATGAGGCTACAAACCCCTTTCCTTGCCTCGTCCTATCACCCGTAAATATAAGTGTAGGCTCACTGTCACTACCATTGATAAACCTCTGACTACCATTGTCATTGATACATCAACCAACCTATCAGTGTCACTATCACATCAGCCAACCTATCAGTGCCACATCAACCAACTTGTTACTGTCACTGTCACATCAACCAACCTTTCCTGTCACTATCACACATATACCATCATCAACAAACTATAACCAGATCCACTCACATGGATACCAAAACCATCATCATACCATGTACATCAACTGTGTACCAAAACCTATAACATATCATGTACATAAACTTATACCATACAATGTACATCAACCATGTACATTAATCATCAACCATGCACATTAATCATCAACCGTGTACCACAACCTCTACCATACCATGTACATCAATGTTATAACCCTAAATTGCACCACACATGCTTACCTGGCATCAGGCCAACTCATATCCCTTCCTTGCCAAAACACTGTTGAAAAACTCTTTGAAAATCCTCTTGTATAAAGGCCCACATGCCCTAATCCTTTATTACACGTGTGTACACGCTAGCTAACCCAAAACATCCCACGTGGACTGACAAAAGCATGAAAAAAGGAAAGTTGATGATGGAACAAAAAGCTATGGGTGAGCTAACTGAAACTCCCGACCATGCATGGTCGAGGGTTCATCCAAATACCTAGCTCCTTCTAGCCTATAAAAGAAGGGGTAGGGGTCCCATTTGGAGAAGGAAAAAATATAGAAAAGAAATTCTACCCATTTACGTATTTCCATTGTCCCAACCCTTTAGCATGTCCTTATGCCAAAGGAGATTCAAAGAAAAGAAGTTGAAGGACAGTAGAAGAGGAGCTCGGGATTAGGTTCGAGGAGCGGTGGTCGGTCTCAGCTTTTGTAAGTTGACTCATTCTAAGTAATAAAGAGAATTCTTTTCCCGTCCCAATTCATGAACTGTTTATAGTTTGATCAGTATATGTTTTGATTTCTAACCCGTTAGTATATAAGTAGTATGCATACATAGTTGTTGCTCATCTTGGATGTAGGTCATTTTTGGAAGGAGTATTGCGAACAAGTAATCAAGCACAATGGAGGATCGACATCAAACGCCAGGAACGAAGTAGGTTGATCTTTCCATGCATTTACTAAGAAAAGGGAATTTAAATCTATGGATGAAGGTAGAAAGTAATTTCTATTCGGTCATATCTGCATGCAAAGTCTGAACTCTATTTGCTAGTCCATAGGGTGATTTTCCCCAACAACAATCAACCATGTACATTAATCATCAACCGTGTACATCAACCATGTACCACAACATGTACCATACCATGTACATCAACAATGTACATTAATCATTAACCATGTAAATTAATCATCAACCATGTACCACAACATCTACCATACCATGTACATCAACATCAAGACATGCCTCAAGCATGTACCATAAACACAACCCTCAATAACAAAACTAACACATAACAATACCTTTGATCCTATAACTAAATTGATATGCAATATTGCAGTCCAGTAGCTCTTCCTCAACTTCAGAAACAAGAGAATAACATCTTCATCAAATTTTACCTCAATCTCACAAGACTAGTTTTGGATTAGTCACAAACCCTAACTCTCGACAAGTATAACGATGTATATGTAATGAATAAAGGTCCAAAATTTTAACCACATATACTATGAGATATTTCTTCCATCGCCTCAAACATCCATGGATTGAAACTTCTCGAAACAAAAGTTATAGAAAAAATGGAAAACCTTCTTGCATTTTATCCTAATCTGGAGAGTGAGCTTGTAAATCATTCCATGTGCTCAATATTTTATATATAATTCTAAAACTCTCACACACACGATAAAATTTGGATCCTCTATGAATAAGTTATGACTATTTTACCTATAACACCTATTTGAGACTAGTTTTGGGACTAGTAAAAAACCCTATCTTCCACAGGGTATATTGCCAAAACTAAAATGATCCAAACTCTGAAATTTGTACCACATGTACCTTGATATGTCTTCTCAACCACCCGCAAGTTTCACTATATAATTCATTTTAGAAGAAATTTTATATTGAAAATCGTAAGATCACCTTTAAATAACATACCTTAGAACACATCATCACAAGACTCCATCCTCCATTGGAATTTTCCCCTTCTTTACTTCATCTTCCCTCTGAAATTCACCTCATATATCCTTGGTTACCTCAAATAAGAATCACTTTCTCACTTATATATATATTCAATGAACTTTTGTGCATACAAATGAGAGATTCTTTGAGGTGTATTTATATTTTTTCAAGTAACCTTTCTCCTTAACTTAAGGGCTTCTTGAACTTTCTTGTTACAACCACTTTACCCTTTCATTAGTGACTTGCAAAAAATAGATGATTCTTAACCCATCTTTGGGTCTTCTTAGCCCACTTTGGGGATTCTTAACTCATCTTTGGGGCTTCAAAGTTCACGACCTCGTAACTTGTCAACAGTGAGGAACCACATGGTGTACCACATATCGTTGGAAATGGAATGACAAGGACTATCCATATATGACTGTGTTACCTACATTTACACTATCCTTAATGTCCTTGTTCCTCAAACATCTTTGGTCTTCATGACCACACCTATGGGTTTCTTGTAGACTAATTCAAAGCATCTTCCCATGGGGGCCATGCTTAGATTTATGCCATAATGGGACCACTTTGGAGACTTCTCCAAATACACCCATCACATATGTTGACATCAATGACAACCACTGCTTGTTGACATCAATGAAAACCAATTGTACAACAATATCCCTCTTTGGCATTGATGGAAACACTTATACTCCACCTATGATGAATGCTCCTTCAACGTTTTTCTCTTCATGTTTCTCTCCCCCATTGAGATTAATGGAAAAGGGTATCTCCATTTGGTGTTGCTCCCCCTATCTTCATGCTTCTAATATTTCTCTTATGATATTTATCTTTCTTCCCCTTTGACATAATGGGTAAAAGGGAAACTCTCCCTATCAATATACCTTCTCTGAAAAATATTTCTTTGATTTCATGTGCTACCCCTATATTCATTCTTCTGATCTCTTTCTTTGACAATTTTTCTTCCTTGACATTTATGTAAGATGTTGTATAGATCAATGTGGGATTTCCTATATATGTTTTCTTTCCTCTCTTCTGGTGTTCTGTGTCCATTGGTGCTTCCTCTTGTAATTCAATGACATATATAAAAATAATTCAAAGTTACTTGACTTCAAGTCTTCATGACTTGTAAAGTTCACATCAATGACCATACCTTCTTCTAACGATATATCTTTTGTTGTGCCTTTTACTACCTTCCTTCTTGATTCCACTTGTCCATTGATTCCACTGATTACAATTGTTATTATTCTTTCATCCATTTTCATGTATTTTTCTAGACCTATCAAATCTCTCATGAATCCATCTCTTTCCATATGTCATAAACTACTCATGAATCTTCTCCTCGACTGCATACAATGTTTACCCATCTATTGATTACAACATATTCCATCTTCTCAAACTGAATCAAATGTGTCCACTGGTATTCTCTATCAAAAAATCAAACTATATATGTTTGGCACAAAATGTATTGAATATATCCCTACATGAATACATACGTGGAATACAATCATGAACCTCTTCCTGTGTAACTTCCAGTTTATACCTCCATGGTAACACTGCTTCTAAATTGATCAATTTGTCATTCTGTAATTTTGATATCTGACTGCTCTGAATCTGTCTCTGCAAACACTTTAAATTACTCAAAATATAGTTATCTAATCTGTAGATTTCCTTCTTAGACTCCTTGCTAGTGGGAAAATCCCCCTATAAACATACCAGGGTTATAAGTATAGAAAGAGCTATGAACTCCCTTAAAATACAATATAATTCCTAAACTACCCCAAACACTCCAAAAATATGAACATAAATACATAGGAAGGTAGATCAGAAACAATACCTTTAGTCCAATGTTCAATGTAGATCACCTCTAGCTTTGTAGCTTCCCAAACTGTAAGTCTCCTCCCAAAGATGACCTGCAAGAGTACTTAGGCAAAAAAATCTACAAAAATTCTATTTCTACTCATCAATTATGGTTAAATATAAATCATTATGCATAAATCAAATGAAATACATAAATACATCATTTGGGATAGGAAAAATATTCTTGTATTCAATATTCAAAGATTGGAAATTACAACCTTTGTAGGTTGACGCTCCTACGACCCTAGTCCGGGATAATATTTATATTACTTCAATTGCACTTATCCCAATGATTTCTCTCACAATCAGTTGATCACTTCAAGGGAAGGGAAGGGATTGTATAGAAGGAAAGGCTAAAGAGTGAATGTTGAGACAAGAACTCAAAAAGGCTGCAAATACTTGGGAAAGGAGGGAAAGGGGATTTGGGAAAAGTTTCACCATTCTAATGCTTGATGTGGAAATGGGACCCCAACAAATCATTTTATATGACAAAAGGATAGTTATTTTTTGGGGGGATGGGCTATAGCAGGGGAATTGGTTGGGAAACCCTCAATAGCCCGTAAACTCCGCGAAATTCCTTGCAACTTTTTACTTTTTGCAAATTTTGGAGGTAAACACAAGATGTTTAGTATGAAACAAGAATATGTACATGGGTTGTCTATCATGCATCAAATGTATGTATGTGGGAAATAGTGTAGCCAGGTGCATACATGCTCCAAAAAATGGTTTTTAAAATAGAGTTCCTCGACAAAGATTTGGCAAATTATGCCAGTGGAAAGGCCAATGCCATGTATGCATAGGTAGGGAATTTTAGTGATATAACACTCCCCCTATTCAATATTCATATTTACTCGGAGTCTCAAATATGGATGGCTCATAAAAATACCTACTCTGATGCAGATTAATATTCCTCTTCATCTGTAGACTCACCATATTTCTGAACTTTGACTTATTCATGTTTTCATGTGGATTCATTGTGATCTTGCACTATAATTCCTAAGAGAAAAATATCTTAGGATTTTTCTTTATTCACCTACTCTTCTTCTCTTTCTCGCACTTCTGAAATTCCTATGATCTCTGGGACCTGTTCTATATTCACCTGCTCTTGTTATCTTTCTTTTATTCTCCAAAACTCTGTGTATCTAATATCAATGTTTTCTTTCATGGAGGGATCTATCATGCTTCTACAATTACGATCTATGTGACCATAATTGTGAAATTTGTAACATTCAATGTTATGGGGAGCCACATAGGTATTTCTTCCCTGAACATTTCTTCCATATTCTCTGCAATCTAAAACTTTATGTCCAAAGTTATTACAAATGAAACAATGACCATAAAAAAAAAAATCATACATGGGAATGAATGATCTTCTTTGTGGTGTCACTACTACTGTTGTAGGAAAATCTCCCTGTGGACAGGTAGATCACCTCTAAGGCTTGACCTTAACCCTAGATAGAAAAATGCATAACATGGACACTAACTTCCTTTCAAATATATCTAAACTAATGCATGAGACGGAAGGATAACAGAAGTACCTCTTAATCGACGTTTGTCCCTGCACGCTCCGAGTTGCACTCCGATCCTTTGCTCCTCGCTGAGCTCTGTGGACAAAACAAGATACGACCACTTCCTACTCTATTGACATTAGCTTGAAAACAGATCTATCAGTTAATGATAAGTTCATGCAACATCAAACACAAACTAGAAAGAAACAGGCCAAGCGTGTCATATTAATGAGAATAACGACAGCAGTGCTTACAATCATAGATGTGAGTGCGACAGCTTCGTCAAATCCCCTTTGTCTAACCCTTGCCTGAAAGATCCACAACCTGGATAACAACAGCTTCACTGATCGCTCTCCTTTGGCTGACTGTAAGTTTCCTCCAAGATCATAAGTTTCATATGTTCATATCTCCCCTATCAACTTTGTTCTAGCACCACTTATGAGATCATAAGTTTGGTGTAATTCTCCATTTCCAATCCCCTTTCACCATTAGAAAGTTTTCTTATATAGCCTTGGAGAGGCTTCAACCACTTGAGATATCCTTGGGGAATTTGAGGATTTTCCTCCTTCAGTTGAGGATCTTCCCTAGGATCATGGTTGGACTAGGGATTCGAATCCAACTGCCTTCCAAGAATGAAAAGATGATTCCCCCGTTCATCTCAACAGCTTAACAACTTCCCAGAATAGGTAGCGCTCCCTCAAAAGGGCCATCAGAGTGTTGTAGCGCTCCCTAGTAAGCTTTAGGGGGCGCCAACGCTCTCAAAATCTATAGCGCTCCCTCAAAAGGGCCAGAGGAGCGTTATAACGCTCCCTGACAGTGTAAGGGGGAGCGTCGGTGCTCCGAGGTAGTGTAAGGGGGAGCGCTCATCTCCAAAAACTCAGTTTTTGCGGTGCTTTTAGATGGCAAAAGGTTTGCAAGCCTGTTGACTCATTTCTCCTCTTCCAAATCAAATGTTTGAGGTGTTTCAAGTGTCCTTCTCATGTCGTTATAAGCATGACATAGGCATCATGGCAGTATGCTTTGTTTGATGTTTGCGACACTTGTGAGAAACATGCGACACTTGCGACCTTGTGAGAAAAATGCGACACTTACGAACTTTGTAATGACGACATTTGCGACACTATCAAAGTGAGTAATTTTGATGTGTAACAGATTGCCCCCCAAAGTATGAAATTAGAAGATAGGCACTGATAACTAAAATACTTTGTAGACATTCAAGCAAGGGTATAGACTCGGAGAACTTGACAGAAGCTACACACAAACATCCAACAAATATCATGACATATTTCAAAACCCAAGGCAGGCATACCTATGCTTGGGTGATCAAGACTTGCAAGATATGGCCGCCATAAAATACACTGCGGATCCATAATTGTATTGATAAAAAGGTATAGCCACTGAAGATACAATGTGGATCTATACTCTAATCACATGAACTGATCATATCCACAAAGAATACACAGTAGATCTACGAGATGAAAAGACATAGCCATGACCAATACAAAGTGGATCTATGTGACAGTGTATGTGTTCTTTGTCCAATGGAAATTCCTTTGCAGCCTGGGCTAAGCATATGTCAAAGTGATCACTCAACCCAGGGTCTTCCTACCAATCCCAATATGGTACGAATCTGACCATGTGAATGGATGTCTTGACGTCGAACATGGCAGAAACCACTTGACTACCGGTCAATGGTGTGAACTATTAACAAGTACGAGGGAGATCACCATTAATGTCAATGATTCCCAAGGTACCCTAGTACATCCCAGCGAATTTGAATAGATGAGATGAGTTTGAACATCCGTGGAATCATTTGATCAGGGGTCAGTGATGTAAACCCACTGTCGAATGTGAGGAGGCCTACCATTGAGGCATGCAGGTCCCAAAGTACTAACTGGTTTCTAAGTCTGATTCCCGATGATGTGTTGGAGTCGATAGGAATAGACTCATCGAGGGAGGGCCTTGATGTATCCCCCATCAACGACACGAAA
>ML777671.1:2297222-2331393 GCA_009831015.1 Picea engelmannii
CAACTTTCATCATAATTGTGAAGTAATAAAATATATAAATATGATACATTTTACGGATGTTGCAACAATTTTTCTATAACAATGACGGTTGAAAAAGGGCATAAGGTCTTCTTGGCGAACACAAAACCTTTTTTTTTCATATGTTATAATAGAAAAATATAATAGATATTTTGTTATACACCACTCAATTTTATAAGATAATCACCAGTATATGTCTTTGGGTAAGAATTTCAGAAAAAATTAGAGGTGAGAAAAAAATTAAAGAGGGTGAAAAGGGTGACGGTAAATGTTATTTCCCTTGCAAAAATTGTGTTACTAGACATCCTGAAAGATTTTTAATAGAAACAACTAAAATACATTGTATAAAATATGGGCACATGGACGGGGGATCAAATGAATATCATCCTATAGCAATTATGTGTGTGTGTGTGTGTGTGTGTGTGTGTGTGTGTGTGTGTTTTAATATTGATAATATTATCAAAATTTTATATTGTTTTATACATGCACTAATTTTTCATGATTGCTTGTAATTATAGAGTTATATTTTCCCCCTAAATTTCTGTAGAAAGCACCAAGTAGTAGCAGAAATGATGTTGTACAATATGAGGAACATGAGGCAGATAATGAAGATCAAGTTAAAGATCCCATGGAAGTAGATGACAATAATAACATAGTTCAAGATGATGGGACAAATAAAATGATCCAAGACTTATTAGATAATCCAGATGAGGATCATGGGAACAATAGTGATGGTATTTATGATGAACGTCTGATTGAAAAGGAAAATAAATGACTTTATAAAGGTTCAAGAGAAAATATTCTCTCCACTACATTGTTGTTGGTGAACTTAAAGATTATGAATCATTTGTCGAACACTTGTATGACATAGATCCTAAGGTATGTAATATGTTTCAATATGTATACATAAAGGTTGAATTTTTCCCCTTTTTTAATGTTAATCAATATGTAAAATAAAAATGCAATATTTACAATTACTATTATTTACATTAACTAGTTATTTTTTATGTTTTAGATTGTTAAGTGAATTTTTGTTACCCTCGTCAAATATTTTACCTAGCACATATCGAGTTTTACATGCCATTATGAAAAACATTGGAATGGAGTTTCAAACAATAGATGCATATCTTGGTGATCATATTATATATTATGGACAACATGTGTCAAAAACAAAATTCCCAGTATGTGGTATCAGTATATATCGAACTGATCAAGCAACAAAAATGGTGCCTCGAAAGGTTCTCTGACATATTCCCATAATTCCACGTTTGCAGTGATTTTTCAAATTCCAAAGCATAGCACAGTTTATCAATTACCATGCATGAAAGAGAATTGAATATGGCATTCTTAGAAATGCCTGCAAATGGTTATGCATTTAAGGAAATTGTTGCAAAATGAATAGAATTTATAGATGAACCTCATAATGTTAGTCTTTCATTGGGAATTGATGGTGTTAATCCATTTGGAGAGCTTCGGTTTGTTTACTCAGTGTGGCCTATTTGTTTTATCAACAATAACATTTCTCATTGGATGTCAATAAAGAGGGAGAACATAATGTTGACAATGATTGTTCTAGGTATTTGTTTACATTAATTTTTCGAATGTAAATTTTTATGAATGTGTATATAGAGCCTCTTATCGACAAGCTACTAAAGTTATGGGAGGGAATCACTATGTATGACATCTATAAAACCAACTGGGTAGAAGAGATTTCAATGTCGTGGAATACTTTTATGGACAATTCATGATGCCCCGGGACTAACAATTGTTTGTGGTATGTAATGCTCCATATTTCATGCTTGAATAGTATATAATTAATTGAACATATCATGCATGTTGTTTAAATAATCATTTTTATATTAATAATTCACATTAATCCATTTGTTGCAGTTATTCAAACAAAGGGTAAATTTGCATGTCTAGTTTGTGATCCTAAGATGAAATCTCGTTGGTCAAAAATCTTAGGAAAGGAGGTGTTTGATGAGTATATACACTTCCTCTCTAAGAAGCATAAGTATCGTACTACTGAAAAAGATCTTTTCAATGGGAAACAAGAGACTGGACTAAAACCACAAAGAATGAAACCTTGCCTATCGAAGTTGGCATATGACATAATTAATCCTTGAGGCACGCATTTTGTTTATGTATCGTAAATGGAATCATGTTTTGAAATTTATTTTAATTATTCAATTTATTTTACAGCATTTGATAAATAATGTTCTGATTTTTTTTATGCTTCATCAATGTCGGTGTCATGAAGGTAGTAATAATGGGCTTCCATGAGGAATGAAATGTTATCCCACTCAATTCATGAGCTTTCCTTACTATGATCAGCTAAAAATAATTCATTTGTTTGATACAATGCATTTCGGGAAGAATGTGACAGAAACATTATGGTGAATCATAGATGGCGGGAGGGATAAAGAAAAAATTGTCAAAAATTATAATGACATTCAGGAAGACAATCATGCAATGCAAAGTGTGATCTAATCAAATAGCGATGGAGACCAAAATAACCTTCCATGGTTATTATCAGAGCAGCAAAGCAATGGTGTAAAAGAGGTCATTCAAAGAATTAATTTTTCCACGGGTTTTTGTTCAAGCATAAAGAATATCTTAACTAAGAAAGGTGAATTTGGTTGGGTAAAAACACATGATTGTCATACCTTCATTAAGGTAATTAATAATTTTAGTATTCATATTTATAAATTGGTCATATACATTTTTTGATATTTTTATTTTTTTTTGTCTAGTTTTGAAACAAGTAATAATTTGTTTTTATTGTTACAATATGGTCTACCTCTATCTATTCCAAACGACTTTGACAAATGTCAAACAAGTTATATATGATCTTGGAAAATACATGAGGTAAGTAGTTGCAATATATATGCAAACAAAAATTTCATTTGTTTGTTGTACTTAATGACATGTGTTTTACTTGTAATGTAATATGTATTATGTTTTGTTGAAACATGTTATTTTCTTGCATCATGATATGTAGATGGTTGCCATTGAAATAAATCCATGAAGATGATATAAAGTATTGGAAGAGAGAAATTCCTCAAATAGTGTGTGAAATGCAGAAATATCTACCTCCAACATTTTTCAATGCACAAGAACACTACCTCATACACCAATTTGAGGAGATTGAAATGTGTGGATCTGTGCACACAAGGTCAATTTCGATGGTGGAGAGGCACTTGAAATCATTGAAGGCTTTGGTTAGAAAAAGAGCACGTCTTGAGGGTTCTATGGTGGAGGGATATATGGTATATGAATCCATGGTGTATATTAGTCAGTATATTCCTAAATTAGTAGTGCAAGCTATGCATGTAGTGGATTGCATTTGGGATTTGAACTCCATCAAAAAATTTGAGGGGGAGTAGTTGTTGGGGAAAGGTACAATGAAGAAAGTGAGAGGTAATTAAATTGTGGATATTTGTAATAAATATAAATTTTTCAATTTTTTTTGTATATGATCATACTCATTTAATATTCATTCTTTAATCATTTATTAATATTTACCATGGTTATAACTAATATTTAATATTGGTGAATTGTGATTTTTTTATCCCTTAGTTTCTCAAGATTGGGATGCACTACATTTATACATTGCAAATAATCTTGACCAGATGAAGGTATGGATTGATATATGTAAATAACGTTATGGAGGTAGGTTATCATGGAAAGAACTATCTGAATTGGTTAGAGAATATCATCGTAATGGATATTCTAATGTTATGCAGAGGGAAATAGATTTAGCATATTGTTTGAAAGATGGAAATGCAAGAAAATTCACCCATTTTATTCAATTATTTTATATTATATTAATGTGACTGTAGGTGTTTATTTTTCATATTATACTTTCCAAGTTATATAAATTTGTTTATTATTAATTGACAATGCATATTTTACATGTCTGGCATATTGCATTTGAAACACCACAAGGCTATGTGGTGCAATTGTCGTAAATTTTGCATCAAACAATTGGATGAAACTAGGAAAACGTGGTTGGCCTTGTTTAGTAGAGAATAAATTATTCTTGAAACCAAGAGAAGTTATTTCATTCATAATTATACTCCAAGATCACTCACAAACCCACTCTATATATAGACCCATCTCGTCCTCATTTCTTTTTAATTTTCCTGGTCGAATTTTAAAGGAAAAATCTATTAAAAGACATTGTACTAGGGATAGAGTACATGATGGGAAACAATGACTTATGAATGGGGCCAACATTGAAATTTTTTCAAAATATTTTTGTATGCACCGAAATTTGACATGGATAGATTCTTCACACGCCTTGACAATATGGGAGGGTTTCCAGACTCAAAGATCACTCACACACCCACTCTTTATATTCATCATCTGTTTCATTCAAAACCAACACCATGCCAATTAGGCCTATGATTTTGGTTGTGGAAAGAAGAAGGTGATAGATGAGATTTCATATTTAAATAATGATTTTGTACTAATATTCTTTATGGAGAAAAAAAGTACTTAGATGAGAGAAAAAAACAAAGACATAAAATAACTTGAGGCTTGTGTGATTAATCACGTACTTATTTATCGACTTTATTGCATTCCCTTGCAATACCAGATGTGGGGATGTGCATCTCAGTCATATTTTAAAGGAAACAACTAAAATACATTGTACTAGGGCTAGAGTACATGATGGGAAATAATAATGGCTTGTGAATCGGGCCAACATTGAAATTCTTTCAAAATGTTTCTGTATGCACTGAAATTTGGCATGGACGGATTGTTTTCATGCCTTGATGATATGGGAGGGTTTCCATACTCAAATATCACTCACAGACCCACTCTATATATAAACCCATCTTGTCCTCATTTCGTTTTATTTTTCTCAGACGAATTTTAAAGGAAAAGGCTATTAAAAGACATTGTACTAGGGATAGAGTACATGATGGGAAACAATGATATGTGAATGGGGACAACGTTGAAATTTTTTCATTTTTTTTTTTATGCACCTATATTTGAAATGGATAGATTGTTCACATGCCTTGACGATATGGGATGGTTTCCAGACTCAAATATCACTCACACACCCAGTATTTATATTCATTGTCTATGTCATTCAAAACCAACACCATGCCAATTAGGCCCATGATTTTGGATGTTCCAAGAAGAAGGTGATAGATGAGATTTCATATTTAAATAATGATTTTTTACTAATATTATTAATAGAGAAAAGGAGTACTTAGATGAGAGAAAAAAACAAAGACATAAAATAACTTGAAGCTTGTGCGATTAATAAAGTACTTCTTTATCGACGTCATTGCATGCCCTTGCAGTACTAGATGTGGGGATGTGCATATCGGTATTGTTGTAAAGGAAACAACTAAATGACATTGTACTAGGGCTAGAATACATGAAGGGAAACAATAATATGTGAATGGAGCCAATGTTGAAATACTTTCAAAAAATTTATGTATGCACTGAAATTTGACATGGATAGATTGTTCGCATGCCTTATTGATATGGGAAGGTTTCCCTACTCAAATATCACTCAAACACCCACTTTGTATATCAACCCATCTCATCATCATTTCGTTTTAATTTTCTCCGCAAATTTTAAAGGAAACAACTATTAAAAGACATTGTACTAGGGATAGAGTACATGATGGCCAACAGGGACCTGTGAATTTTCACCAATTTTGAAATGTTTTTCAAAATGTTTATGTATGCACCAAAATTTTACATGGATAGACTGTTTGTATGCTTTTATGATATGGGAGGTTTTCTAGACTCAAAGATCACTCAGACACCCACTCTTTATATTCATCATTTGTGTCGTTCAAAACCAACATCATGGAAATTATCCCATGATTTTAGTCATGGCGAGAAGAATACAATAGATGATATTTCGTATTTAAATAATTATTTTGTACTAATATTATTTATGGATCAAAAGAGTACTTATATGAGAGAAAAGAAAATACAAGAAATAACTGATATTGAAGCTTCTACGATTAATCAAGTACTTCTTTATCAACGTTATTGCATTCCCTTGCAGTACTATATGCGGGGACGTCATGTGTCTCGATTGTATTTTAAAGTAAATAGATAAAATACATTGTACTAGGGATAGACTACATGATGGGAAACAATAACTTTTGAATGGGGCCAACATTGAAATTCTTTCAAAATGTTTCTATATGCATTGAAATTTGACATGGATAGAGTTTTTGCATGCCTTGATGATATGGAAGCATTTTTAGACTCAAATATTACTCACACACCCACTCTATATATTGACCCATATCATCCTGAATTCATTTTAATTTTCTCGGTCGAATTTTAAAGGAAACAACTAGTAAAAGACATTGTATTAGGGCTAAAGTACATGATGGGAAACAATGACCTGTGAATGGGGCCAATGTTGAATATTTTTCAAAATGCGATCAGGAATATATTTAGAGAACTAAATGAATATAGATTATTATCAAAATATTCTTAACACGGAATAATAGATATATAGTAAAACTGGTTTCTATTCAATAAGGAAATAATATGAAATTATAAAATATAGTGGAAACAAGCTTGCTAGAATGGTGGCAGCTTATCTCAATTCAGGGACCCAAAAACTAGGGAAAAAACTACC
This sequence comes from Picea engelmannii, assembly GCA_009831015.1. Classification (NCBI taxonomy): domain Eukaryota; kingdom Viridiplantae; phylum Streptophyta; class Pinopsida; order Pinales; family Pinaceae; genus Picea; species Picea engelmannii. The sequence goes on from ML777671.1 coordinate 2,303,866, forward strand.
AAAATGAGCCAGTTGGAATAGGTGAGAGGCCACCGAAATCCATCTATATCAATCCTTCCCCCTTAGGAAAACATGGTCTCCATTTCATTGAGTTTCCTCATCAGATGAGGAAATTTCTTCTGAATTAGGCCCCAGGTGAGCCACTTGCCTTGGTGTAGGAATTGCCCTGCTTTGACAACTCGATAAAGTTGGATTCTTTGTTGGAGGGTGCCCTTGATATATTTTTCCACAATATGATCATTGGATGCATGTCGTATGTATTATGGGTTGAAATCTGTTGGTGTCATTTATTCTGATATCTCTAAGGTGTTGAATATTGGTGGTAAATACGGTCGAAGGATATCCACGTTGAACACTGGGTGCAAGACAAGGAAAGGAGGAATATTGAGCTCCAAATAATTATCACCCACAACCTTGGTGATGGTGTACCACCCATAAAAAAGTGGGAGAAGCTTCTGATGGGGTCCTATAAGGAACTTTTTCTGCAAGTGCAACCAAACTTTGTCGTCCACCTAAAACTTATGTGGCACCTGGTGTTGATCATGGCGTTGCTTGTACTTATCATTGGACTTTTGTAGGTTATCCTGAACCTATTGGTGGATGCTTTGGATCTGATCAATGAACTAGGTGACTTGTCAACTTCAGTTGGAGCAGAAGATGATTAGGCTGAGGTGATCACAAGGGGTAGTGCAACATCTATGGGACCCAATGGTTGGAATCCCAACCCCACCTGAAATGGGTTGTGGTCAGTTGATCTATGAAGGGATCAGTTGTAGCTATGTTGAACATAGGGGAGACTCTCATCCCATGTGTGAGGGTGCTTGTAATTATACATGCAAAAGATATGAATGATCATTTGATTTATGACCTCGTTTTGGACATCTGTCTCGGGGTGGAAGTTTGTGGATTTGGTGAGCTTGGTGTCCAACAGTGACCAGAGGCTTGACTACAATGTATTGAGAAATTGATTGTATCGATATGAGATAATGTTTTGTGGGATTCAAAAATGTACCCAGACTCATTCAATGAATATCTTGGTAGTGGCCTCTGTTGTGATTCTCTTCTTGTAGGAAGCCATAATCACCATATTATAAAAGCGATTCACAACCACAAAACCACAGTCATTGTCCTCCTTGGTGGACAGGAGTCCCAACATGTAGTCCATTGAGATGGATTCCCATTGCCTATCAGTTGTAGGAAGAGGGGTGTACGTGCCCTGTTTCTTAGTGGCCAGTTTGGCAATCACGTAGGTAGGACCTAATATACTTGTTGACCTCCTGTCAAAGTTTCGGCTAGTAGAAATGTTTATGCAACATTTGCACTATATTTTCGATGCTAAAGTGTCCTGCCACCCAACTTTAGTGGGATTCCCAAATCAACTTCACTCGCTCACTTTATGGAACAAAAATATGGCCTAGACTGCACAACATCCTGTCCTGAAGATGGAAATTAGCGACAACTGCATTTGCACCCAACATTTGGTAGGTGGTGGAGAAGTCTGGGTTTGTCACATAGAGTTGGGGCCATCCAGACGTCTCATCTCCATAAGATTCTAGCACCGTGGTGAGTTTTGTGACTGGAAATCTACTGAGGCAATCAACGACGTGGATGGTGCTTCCCGTTTTATACTTGATATTGAGGTGGAATTGCCGCAACTACATGGACCACTTCTGATGGCGTTCATTCTAAAATTTTCCTTATGTCTGCATGAACTAAAGTGGCTTATGATTAGTGTGGTTGATTGTCTCCTTCCCAAGAATGTAATGTCTACACTGGAAACAAGCTTGCAGAATGGAGTACATTTATTTTTCATAAGTAGGGTTCTTATGGACAACATCTAATAGTGTCTCACTATGATAGGCCAAGGGGTGGTCGTGCTGAGTGATAAATATGCTCACAACATATTATGAAGCATATGTCTCGATCTCAAAGGGATACTGCAGGTCCAGTAGTGAAAGTACGACAGATGAGCACAAGTGATGCTTCAAATAATTGAACACTTGTTGTTGGGACCAACCCCACACAAATTTCTCCTTACCACCACCCCCGGTTACCTAGGTGAGGACCCATGAAATATGGGAGAATCCCAGGATGAACCTGCTATAGAAATTGGCAAGGCCCAAGAAGCGCCAAAGATTAGTGAGTGTGGTTGGGGTTGGGGTTGGAAAATCATGAATGACATGGATTTTGGTTGGATCTACATGTATGCCATGTTTATCAACAAAATATCCTAGGTAATGAACCATGTCCATGTTGAAGGAGCATGTTTCCAAGTTGGCATAGATTTGGTGTTGTCGTAGGGTGTGCAGAACCTATTGAATATATTGCAAGTGTTCTTCCCAAGTCTTGTTGTAATTGAGGATGTCAGCCAGATACACCACTACAAACGTATTGGTGAATGGTCATAGGATATTGTCCATCGTCCTCATGAAAGTGGCTGGAGAATTTTTCAAACCAAAGTGCATGACCAACCATTCAAAAAGACCTTCCTTTGACTTGAAGTTGGTCTTCCATACATCTGTTTGTTCTATCGAACCTGGTGGTAGATAGACTTTAGATTAATCTTATTGAAGTATTTGTCCCCCGTGAGTTGATCAAGGAGGTTGTCTATTTGGGGAATTGGGTAATGGTTTTTTACTGTGATTTTATTCAAGGCCCGGTAATCAATGAAGAGTCACCAGGTTCCATATTTCTTTTGTACCAGCATGATTGGGCTCCTGCAAGGTGATGCATTGGTACGAATGTGCCCCTTGTGGAGCAGTTCTTGGATATGTTACTTGATATCCTCCTTCTCTAACAAAGAGTGGTGGTAGACTAGCCCATTGGGTAGAGGTGCATCAGGGGTCAGATTGATGGGGTGCTTGACCTGACAGTGCAGAGGTACCCTGGTAGGTGACGAGAAGATATCTTAGTATTCTTCCACGATCTTATCCACTTGCTTATGTTCTGTGGAGAGGTCGATCGCGGAGACCCTGGATGTGGCTGTGATATTTCCCTCATTCTGAGAGTGAATCACAAAGAAGAAAAAAATCCCTATCAGAGAGATGACCTTTCTGCATTACTTGGTAGAGATCAAGGAAATAGCATTGGGTGGGACTGCCTCGGGTATCCTGTACTATTTCTTGTTCAAAGTAATAATAACACTATGAGGCCTAGACTCATATACAACATGAATTTTCCATAAATATGGCTGGCCCAAAAGAACATTAAAAACTTTGAGAGGGGCAACATCACACAATACCTCATCTTTGAATGGATTGATGTCGTATGACATGCAACATTATTGGCTGACGTGGATGTTGCTTCCTTGGTGCAGCCATCCAATGGTGTAGGGTTATGAGTGCGACATATTTGGCAAGGCGAGTCACTTGAAAACCTCTGTTGAGAAGAGGTTCTTCTGGCTATCGCTATCAACGATGAAGCGCAATGGGATACCCTTCACACACATTTGTGAATGAAAAAGGCACTCGCCTTCCTCTAGCTCATCTAGTTCACTGGGCTGGAGCTTGGTGGTAGCAACAATAGCACTAGGTTCTGCATCTATGATATGTCTCCCCCTTTTTGGTTCCGACTCAGAGTCAGAACTTGCATATGATTCATAGGCCTTCACCTCAGCCACCAACGACTTCTTTGAGAGAAAATCAACAATGTTATTACATGGGCTATTATGGAAGTCACATCACATCTCAGTATATTTATTTATCTTTCCAATGTCCTTCTTTGCTTGCGGCCTAGACTGGTTTTACTTAGGTTTTTCGTCTTTTCTCTGCCCTTTGTTCTACGAGATGGGGATTCCCTTTCCTGGATTTTGCTGTGAGGGGCTCCCAGGCCTAAATTTCTGCATCTTTTGTTTTATCTTCTACTCAATTTTGATGGTATATCGGTAGGCCATGCCCAAGGATGAGATGTCCAGAAACTCCATTTCATCCTCCATGTATCTATGCATACCGCTGAAAAACTTGAGCAACAAATGTCTCTCAAAATATTTGATACCCAGCATGGTGTGTAAGGTATGGAAGATATGTTTGAACTCAGGCACCGCTTAGTCTCTTTCCTTCCACAACGTGGTCCATTTTGTGTATAGGTCGTCATAAATTCCAACAGGGTATTATTTTTCCTTAATAACATACATAAAGGACTCCCAAGTGACTGCGACTGTAAATAATGAGGGTTCCTTTGTTTCCTTTTTCTCAAAGAAAGTTTCCGACCAATCTTTGACATGGGGGATGGCTTTGAGGAGCGCAAAAGTAATATTTTCTCTATTCGATAAGTTATGTAAAGAGAAATACTCTTCTAGTAGATTCAACCATTTTTATGTTGCATCTACATCTATATGACCTTCAAATATAGGAATATCGAAGTTGATTTGTACCTTGAACGGGGTTGTGCCTCTGTTTGAGGAAGATGTGTCGCTTGTTGGTAGTCGTTGAAGCATTTGCACAAAAATATCCATCATCTCGTTCCTCTGTTCCATGAGGGATTTCTCGAGCAACATTTTGAAGGGATCTCCTATCCCATCATCTTTCTTTTATTCTACCATGAGAGATCGTTTGGTCGTGCAATATATTTTTTCCTCAAGAGAAACAATCTCGAGACCCAATTATTTATACCCTGGCCTCGTTGGGGACATGCATTAAGAAGGACAAGGAGAAGACCACTCTGATACCACTGATACTGAATATATTTGAAAAATGAAATGAATATAGATTATTATCAAAATATGCTTAACACATAATAACAGATATACAGTAAAATTGGTTTCTCTTCAATAAGTAAATAAGTTGAAACTGTAAAATGCATCGGAAACAAGCTTGCTAGAATGGTGGGGGATTATCTCTGAGAAGAGATGTGATGGTTGCACTCATTCACAAGAATATGATTACAATGAGGCCTTAAATTCCTTTCTACAATAAACAGGAATGTCAAAAACCCCATACATCCAAAAAAACTAACCCTAAGAGATGAAGTGCCAAAATTCATGTGGGCCCCATTTGGGTAAGTTAGTACATCAACTCCCCGGGGTAGGTAACTTTTGCATACAATCTTAGTTTTAGGTGCATGATATCTCATTGGAAAGGTATATGCGAGGACTACACATTTTTTTTCTATCTATCAAAGGTCATTCTACTTGTGGTGAGCCATAAAAAACGTTTTTTAGGGCCTCAAAACGGCCTCACAAGTCAGGGACCCGAAAACTAGGGAAAAAACTGCCAAACTAGAAAACTGCCAAAATGAGCTAGTTGGAATAGGTGGGAGGCCACCGACATCCATATGAATAAAAATGTTTCTTTATGCACCGAAAATTGACATGGATAGACTTTTCTTATTCCTTGATTATACGAGATGGTTTCTAGACTCAAAGATCACTCACTCACCCACTCTTTATATTCATCTTTTGTGTCTTTCAATACCAGCATCATGCCAATTAGGCCCATGATTTTGTTTGTGGGGAGAAGAAGGAAACTTATGATATTTCTTATTTAAATAATGATTTTGTACTAATATTCTTTATGGAGCAAACGAGTACTTAGATGAGAGAAAAAAACAAAGAAAAGAAATAATTGATATTGCATCTTCTGCGATTAATCAAGTACTTATTTATCAAAGTTATTGCATGCCCTTGCAGTACTAGATGTGGGGATGTCATGCATCTCAATCGTATTTTAAAGGAAAAATGTAAAAGACATTATACTAGGGATAGAGTACATTATGGGAAACAGTAACCTGTGAATGGGTCCAACGTTGAAATTATTTCAAAATGTTTCTTTATGCGCTGAAATTTGACATGGATAAATTGTTCACATGCATTAATGATATGGTCAAAGGGTTTCTAGACTCAAATATTAATCACACACCCACTATATATCTCAACCCATATCGTCCTTGTTTCATTTTAATTTTCTCTATCAAATTTTAAAGGAAACAACTATTAAAAGACATTGTACTAGGGAACGAGTACATGATGGGAAATAATGACCTGTGAGTGGGACTAACTTTGAAATTTTTTCAAAATGTTTTTGTATGCACCAAAATTTGACATTGATAGGGTGTTTGTATGGCTTCACGATATGGGAGGGTTTCTAGACTCAAAGATCACTCACACACCCACTCTTTATATTCATCTTTTGTGTCTTTCAAAACCAACATCATTCCAATTAGGCCCATGATTTTGGTTATGGCGAGAAGAAGGCAACAGATGATATTTCATATTTAAATAATGATTTTGTACTAATATTCGTTATGGAGAAAAAGAGTACTTAGATGAGAGAAAAAAACAAAGACATAAAATAACTTGAAACTTGTGTGATTAATCAAGTACTTCCTTATAGACTTTATTGTATGCCCTTGCAGTACTAGATGCGGGGACATGTATCTCGGTTGTATTTTAAAGGAAATAGCTAAAAGGCATTATACTAGGGCTAGATAACATGATGGGAAACAATAACCTTTGAATGGGGCCAATGTTGAAATTATTTCAAAATGTTTATGTATGCACTGAAATTTGTCATGGATAGATTGTTCACATGCCTTGACGATATGGGAGGGTTTCACGAATCCAAAATCACTCACAGACCCACTCTATATATCGACCCATATAGTCCTCGTTTCGTTTTAATTTTCTTGGTCGCATTTTAAAGGAAAAGGATAATAAAAGATATTGTACTAGGGATATAGTACATGATGGGAAATCGTGACCTGTGAATGGGGACAATGTTGAAATATTTTCAAAATGTTTTTTTTATGCACCGATATTTGACATGGATAGACTGTTCACATGCCTTGATGATATGGGAGAGTTTCCATACTCAAAGATCAGTCACACACCCACTCTTGAAATTCATCCTCTGTGTCGTTCAAAACCAACATCATGCCAATTAGGCCCATGAATTTGGTCATAGCGAGAAGAAGGAAATAGATGATATTTCGTATTTAAATAATGATTTTGTACTAATATTTTTAATGGAGAAAAAGAGTACTTAGATGAGAGAGAAAAACAAATACATAAAACAACTTGAATCTTGTGTGATTAATCAAGTACTTCTTTATCGACCTTATTGCATTCCCTTGTAGTACTAGATGTGGGGACGTGCATCTCAGATATATTTTAAAGGAAATAGCTAAAAGACATTGTACTAAGGCTAGAGTACATGATGTGAAACAGTAACCTGTGAATGGAGCCAACGTTGAAATTATTTCAAAACGTTTTTGTAAGCACTGAAATTTGACATGGTTAGACTGTTTGCATGCCTTGACAATATGGGAGGGTTTCCATACTCAAAGATCACTCACAAACCTACTCTATATATCGACCCATATCATCCTTAGTTTTTTTTTAATTTTCTTGGTCGAATTTTAAAGGAAAAATCTATTAAAAGACATTGTACTAGGGATAGAGTACATGATGGGGAACAATGACCTATGAATGGGGCCAACATTGAAATTTTTTCAATTTATTTTTGTATGCACCGATATTTGACATGGATAGATTGTTCACATTCCTTGATGATATGGGAGGGTTTCTAGACTCAAGGATCACCCACACACCCACTCTTTATATTCATTCTTTGTGTTGTTCAAAACCAACATCATGTCAATTAGGCCGATGATTTTGGTTGTGGCGAGAAGAAGAAAATAGATCAGATTTCATATTTAAAAATTGATTTTGTAAAAATATTCTTTATGGAGAAAAAGAGTACATAGATGAGAGAAAAAAACAAAGACAAAAAATAACTTGAAGCTTGTGCAATTAATCAAGTACTTCTTTATCGACTTTATTGCATGTCCTTGCAGTACTAGATGCGGGGATGTGCATCTCGGTCGTATTTTAAAGGAAATAGGTAAAAGAAAATGTAATAGGGCTAGAGTACATGATGGAAAACAATAACCTATTAATGGTGCCAATGTTGAAATTATTTCAAAATGTTCGTGTATGCACTAAAATTTGACATGGATATATTCTTTGCATGACTTGACGATATGGGAGGGTTTTCAGACTCAAAGATCACTCACATCCCCACTCTATATATCAACCCATCTATTCCTCGTTTCATTTTAATTTTATTGGTCAAATTTAAAAGGAAACAAATATTAAAATACATTATACTAGGGCTAGAGTACATGATGGGAAACAGTGACCTATAAATTTTCACCAATTTTATTTTTTTTTCAAAATGTTTCTGTATGCACCGAAATTTGGCATGGATAGACTATTTGTATGTCTTGATGATATGGGAATTGAGATGTGATGTGATGGGGGGGGAGGGGCCATATGAGATTCCACCTTCATGTGAAAGTTGGCCTTGTCTAGTAGATAATAAATTATTCTTGAAACCAAGAGAAGTTCATTCATTCATATTTATACTCAAAGATCACTCATAGACCCACTCTATATATCGACCCATCTCGTCCTCATTTTTGTTTAATAGAACTGTGACCCCTTCATATTATAAGTGAAATAGAACTGTGACCCCTTCATATTATAAGTCAATTACATTTGACTTCAATCAACTAGTGATGCTACATCTCCCTTCCTCCACTCCTTTCCACATAAGGGTCATCATTCAAAATATCATTTTTCATCAATGTATAGTAGATAAAGGAGCCTCCTCTTACAATATGTCATTGTCTTCTTGGTGGAACTTTATATCTCCTACTGTCACTCCACCAATGATCAAGTTGTGAGTCTTTGATGGTAGACCATATGAATCAATAGGAATTTTTATTAATCCCACAATTGAGTTGGATGGTAACATTGTTTTAATTGATTTAGTGGTTGCGACAACGCCAACAAAAGCCAACTTGTTCCTTAGAAACAATTGTATGTACACCATCAAAGTCGTAATGCCTTACTCCTTTTTTGACACAATTTCCACATGAAGGATTCATTGCCATCATCAATCAATGCTCATATTATGATCCACATCCATATTTTACCGAAGATAATGTATCACCTTTAGTGGATCATACATAGTCTATCCATACTACTTAGTTTGACAAATCTCCTTCACAAATCAATTATGTGGCCACTTCCACTATTTTTTTAATATCAACTCCCATAAATAATGAGCCTTTGACTCATTTTCATGAATTAGGATCGAATATTAAAACAACACATTTATCCATAAGGGTAACAAAGCCAATTTCACCCCCTATGTGTAAAAGTGTCGGGTCCTACTTCTTCGACCATGATCTTTCCTAACGATGATAAATTCTTAGAGGCCATGAAATTTTTAGATAGTCCTTAGGATAACCTCCATAATGGATCTCCTATTGACTTTCACCCTAGATCTATCTACTCCACTATCATTCCCTTATACTCCATCCCTTTGTAAATATTGATCATTTTGATTCATCTCTACCAACAACAGCTCTGACTTGAAGAAGATACATTGGATTAAATTTCCATACTTAATATTATTGATGTTTGCATTGATGTTTGCATTGATGTTGTCAAACTAGTTCATGTTGACATGAACCATACAATATGACTTTCCAATTGTTGTTTTGGGTACATGACCTTGCATTGAATTTTATGGTACCTATAGATCATTTTCTTAGTCATGTTTAGATGAGTAAGGTATATTCTTAAACTTTCATATAGAATTAGGATCATTTCCCTCTACATTGTTGCATTTAAACATCTTTCCACCTTAAAATTGTCTTATGAATATCCCTATTGAAAATTGGTACATTATTCCATCTTCTTCACTTTGCACACATCTAATGGTGGAGCCTTCCTATGATGGGTTACCCTAGAGTAGTACCATTTTTCCATTTGGCACCCATCCTAATAATATTTATCACCAAGAGCCCATGTAGCTTGATTTTTCATATGGAGCTTCATTCTCATATGTAATCTAGTTCTAATCATTTCCATGGGGGCTCCCACCCCTTCATTTAGTTTTTTTTGGCACATTATTTGTTTTACTCACTTCCATCTATTGCTTATTATTTTGTTTCATTTCTATGACAATCGCATCCAAACCATCGCCATTAAATGAGAGGAATTCCCTTGGGTGTCCATTGATTCTTGTGTCTATGTCACCTTGATTTATTTTGATCGTATGTTTCCTTTCATAGTTGGAAACCCATTTTATTTCAAAGTTAGTGTCCACCTCTTCTCTCTATCATTAGTTGATTATTTCTTCATAAAATTATAAAATCCAAAAAAATCATTTAAAAAACAAAACCTAGGGAAATAAAGAAACTATTGTGTATTAGGTACTTTTCCCAATTTGTTAAGTCCCCATGAGTGTTGTATACATAGGAATTGGTGTCACTTTACCAGAGAATCTTTGTAACATCACCCATTTGTGTCATTTCATCTAGTCATAATGGTCATTGATTTATGTTTACCTCAATGATTTACCAAAGCTGTGTTTTGAATCACCCATCATTGACTATCCCTGTGCCCATTGAATCACCCATAATATAACCAAATTTAAAATCTATCCTCGTTCCCATTGTTAAGTCTTGATCACCGCATGGAGATAGAGCTACATTGTTAGGTATTGATCACCATGTGGAGACATAGCTACCTGATAGGAATGACCCTCGACAGAGACACTCTTCACGTGGAGACAGAGCTACTCTTTGCGCGAAACATATCCCGATAGGAACAACCCTCGAGACTCTTCACATCAAACATATCCTGATGAGAGAAACATACTAGGAGATAGAGGGGACAGTCAGCCCTAGCTCAAGCATCATTGGAGACAGATGAGACCACAGTCATCCCTAGCTCGAGCAACATTGGATACGAAGTATATTGTTATCCCTAGATCGAGGAACATTGGAGACACATGATACTGTCATCCCTAGCTCGAGTGGCATTTGATATATAGGATCCCTAGCTTGAACAACAGAAGATCCCTATCTCGTGAAATGTCGCCAAAATCAATAATTTTTTCTCCTTGTTGTTGATTGATCAATTGTATTTCATGTTGGTATCATAGATGTGAATTTCTCCTTGTTGGTATCATATTGGTATCCTAGATGTGCATTTCTCCCTATTGATATCATGTTGGTATGAAAGATGTGCATTTCTCCTTGCTACTGAGTCATCAATTGCATAATCCATTAGTCCATATTTCCTCATTGGGGTAGGCACAAGATAATATTTCCATCCTTCATATACCCACTTAACTAATTGACCATTTGACATGATGGCTTATTCCTCAACCATTTGACCATGCCCTCGATGTAAAGTGAAACCATAAGCTATAAAAAATCATGGCAAGATATTTAGCAGCCTAGGGTTGCATTATGAGATGGAACAAAATAGTGATAAAACCCTAGATATTGATAAAACTTGTATGTTTGGTCATAATAAGAGTGAAAACCATGTCAATATGGTCATTGATGGGGTAAATTGAGCACTAAGTTTTCTATCATTAATGGGGTAAAGGGATGAGGCAACCTCTACAAATTTCAATGAAAACAACTTAAATAAAATGGTCATGTTTTCTCTCAAAGGAGTTGGGATGGGACTCCACCAACCTAAAATAGTATAGGAAATTCCTGGAAGAAAAAAAGAAGAAAACTAATTGGAAAAATATTCTAATGAAAAAGAACAACAAGGAGGAACATATGGAAGGGGAATTTATAGTGATGCAGGAGCATTGCCAACGTCAAGCGAGTGTGGGGAAAGTGCCGATGCATTTTGGACACAAGATAAATTATTTAAAAACTTTTGAAGATAAATGTGCCAACCTTAAAAGAGATAATTAAGAAGAGGCGTACTTATATATTGTAAAGGACCTTGAGCGATCTACTCTCATCCATAGTAGGTAGAAAGCATTTATGTTAGTAGGTAGCTTTGAATTCTCAGAGTTGACAGTTTTAGGAGTGGAGGGAAAATGGATATAGACACCCTCATTGTGTAATTGTAACATAAAAGGAGGATGCCAATTAAGAGAAGAGTAGTGAAGAACATTTCCAAGAAGGAGAAGAGAGCATACAGAGTTGGAACAGAGAAACTTTAATTGAAAAAAACCCATGTACAGAGATTAAGTTAATAGAAGAAGTCTTAATTCAGATTCATGGCGTTATAGTTGTTTCTTGTATGTGTATGTTGAATGGTATGTTCATAATTTTCTCTTTCTGTTATACAATTTCTTTTCTATGTTGTGTATGGATGATTTCTTGTTAAATGCTTGAAGTCTGAGATAGAAAGAGTTAGGAAATGAGTTTCAATTGTTTCTCTATCTGAGTGAGGGTTCCTGCAAGGAGTGCAGTTGAATTGTTCGTAAGGAGTGCGTTGACAGAAGGGTTCAGAGGTCTTATCTCTGAAGGCTCAGATAAGTTAACTTTTGTTCTCATTTTCCTCAAAGGTGCAGTTACGCACAGGAGTCGTGCAAGGTGTGCACAGACCAAGTTTGAATCCAGGGTTTATAACCTGAGAAAATTTTGAGGGACTATTGCTGCAAGGAGTGCGCGGAGTCAAAGGTGTTCAACACTGAAGTGATTGAGGGTTGTTGCAAGGAATGCGTGCAAGAGGTTCTTGAAAGGCTGGAAGTCGTGGAAGACCTCCGAAGGATTCGAACCTGCTAAGTCGTCGAAGGGAAGAGACGAACAAACATAATTCTTTGTAGAGAATTAGCGAAATCCTGCCAACCGTCCAATTTGATAGGGAAGCAAGGAGGTTACGGTTGTTACCAGTGTTTCTAGCTCAGGAGATTGTGAGTCGTTGGATCCTCACCTAGTTACCCATCAGCCGTAGGATCTGACAGGAGTTGCATGGGAGTTAACCTCTCATAGGTAGAGTGAAGGTCCCAAAAGGCATCGAGATATCGGAGTTCGGAATATCGGAAGTCTAGAGGACAGGAGATCGGGTCACTTTATAGTGAAAACCCTGCTTTTGATATGGACAATCCATCTTGAGGAGACACGTGGAAGATATCAAGCACCTGTCGGTATTTCGGCTATCGGGGTTTTGAGTTGACAGAGAAACTGTGACATCGGAGATCGCAAGTCACAAAATCCCAAGACTGAATTAGGATTGTCCATCAGCCGAGATAGGTGGCGACGATCAAGAGCCTGTCAACATTTCGCATGTCGAATTTTCAGGTTTAAGGAGGATAGGAGAACATCGGCATTACACTTTGCGAAATCACAAATGATCGAGGACCGTCCATCGGTTGCGACACATGGTGGAGATCATAATCCATTGGCATTTCGAGATTTAGTGTTTCGCGAATCCTGAAAACAGGAAACAAAGACATTTCGGAACTACGAAGTCTGAAACCCCGATATGGAGGAAAGTTCTATTGTGGGGCTGACTGACGTCATTTTAGCATATAGGAGGTCGGGAATCAGAACTTCGGGAGTTCCGAGGGAAAGAACCCATAATCATTTTGGTTCCCGAAACTGCAAAGTGACGAGGACCGTCCATCTCTAGGGGACGCGTGGCAATAATCTAGGTCTTCAAAGGAAAATCCCGAAAAGGAGACCATTTCGAGAAATCGGGATTTGGAGGATCGAGAATTCTGAGGACAAAGGGGTCCATGCGTTTCGGCATTCGAAATCTAGAAATCGCGAAAGGCTTAGGACTGCGATCATATGGAATAGTGGTCGCATGGATCAAAAGGTAGCCACGGAGACTAACCGTTGTAAAATCCGTTCCGGAATTTCGGGATATCAGAGATTGGGGAATCAAGAAGGATGAGGTTCTCGACAATAAGGATCATGAATCCCTGAAACCCAAAATTTTGGTTGGGAAGAGACCAGGTATGCGCAGAAGCTGTGACAGAGGGAAAAGGAAGGACTTGTGAATTGGGTTTTTAACAAAGATTCTAGTGAGGGATCGAAAGAGCCACTTTGGTTCGAAGGTGAAGTTAGAACGATCCGTTAAGACCGGGAGGTTAGCGCAGAGGCTTTGTCTTGAAAGAGGTGACGTCTGGGTCAAGTTTGGTATCATAGCCCATAAAGGGTTCTTTGCTTTCTATGGCAAGGAAAAGGAAAATTCATGATGCCTCCAAGAAGAAGGGACATGCAAACACCCGATCCGCCAGAGGAAAGGGAAATACCAAGAAGAAGAGGTAGGCAGATGCCTGACCCAGCCATGGCAAGAGAAATGCATGATTTACGTGCCTGACTTGAGGACATGGAGACATCACAGAGATGTGCAGTCGGTATTGGGGATCTTAGTGATTCCGAAAGTGAAAATCAAGTTGAACATGAAGAAGAAGAAGTTTCAGCGGAAGATGTCGTAAATGAACGCTTGATTAGACCTGTCGCGAGGATGGGTTCCAGGGCAAAAATGGACATCCCAGTTTATGAAGGAAACCTGGATGTTGAAGAGCTTCTAGACTGGATTAGAGATCTAGACACTTATTTTGACTATGAAGATGTCAAGGAAGACAAGAAGATCAAACATGTTGTCACGAGATTGAAAGGACATGCAGCATTATGGTGGGATGAACTACAAGCTGACAGATGCTGCAAAGGCAAGCAAAAAAATCAAGAGTTGGGATAGGATGATTGCAAAGATGAAGGCGAAATTCATTCGCAGAGATTACCAGATTACTCTGTTTTGAAGAATGAAGAATTTGAGACAAAAGTTGATGACAGTGAAGGAATATACCGAAGAATTCTACAGGCTGAACATCAGGGCAGGTCATCGGGAAAGCGATGATGAAAAGGTTGCCAGGTACATGAATGGCCTGAGATATGACATTCAGGATGAGATGAGCATGGTAACCATCCAAATGGTGGAAGATGCTTATCAAATGGCTCTAAAAGCTGAATAAAAGTTGAGCCGAAAGAAGGGTCAAAGAGACCAAGGCAGAAGTCAAGCCAGGGGCAAATCATTTGTCCAAGATAAAAATCAGAAACCCAAGGAGGACTGGAAGAAACCTCAGGCTCGAACTGAAAGAGGTGGGACCTCACAGCGAGGACAATATGCTGAATAGAGAGGGAAACATACTGAACAAAGAGGAGATTATGCTGATAATAATATTTTTCCTCGTACTAGAGGTAGAGGAAGAGGAAGAGGTGGAGTAATAAAGTGCTTCACGTGTGGAAAGAATAGACACAAATCTTATGAATGTCCAGATAAGAAGAAAGAGAGTGGAGAGACTCACATCGCCGAAGCAGAGAGGTGAAATGTTGAGGCAGAATATGATGAAGGAGGAAGATCGTTGATGATGCGAAAAGTTCTTTTGACACCAGAGAAGGAGGTGGATAGTCCAGTACAGAGAAACAGAATTTTTCGGACTGCTTGCAAAACCAAGGACAGGGTATGCAAGGTCATTGTGGACAGTGGTAGCACAGATAATCTCATTTCAATGGAGATGGTAGAAAATCTGGAGCTGGAGACGATTGAACATCCAAGTCCATATAGAGTTTCATGGCTACAAAAAGGACATCAGGTAAATGTCACTAAACAATGATTAGTTGAATTTAAGATAGGAGGATATAATGATAAGATACTCTGTGATGTTATTCCCATGGATGTTTTTCATTTATTGTTGGGTAGACTGTGGTAATATGACAAAAATGTGATTCATGATGAGAGGATGATTCATGATGAGAGGATGAACACATACACCCTAGAAAAGAATGGGAGAACTCACATGTTGCTTCCAATCAAAGATAAAGAAGTGAAACATGAAGTAAGTAACATTGTACTTCTCATGAGTGGGAAGGAACTCCTTAACAAGGTCAATAAGAAGGAGGAACCACAATTTGTTGTGGTCAGGAAGCCAATGATTGTTTTAACCAGCACAAGGATAGATGATTTACCATAAGAGGTTCAGGAACTGCTGGAAGAGTTCGCTGGCATAGTAGTGGATGAACTACCTCGTTCGTTGCCACCAATCAGAAGTGTGAGTCATCATATTGATATCATACCTGGAGCCATTTTACTAAACAAAGCGGCGTACAGATTAACGTTGCAGGAGAATGAAGAGGTCAAAAGACAAGTCCAGGATTTGTTGGATAAGGGGTTGGTTAGATAAATCTTGAGTCCAGGTGTTGTTCCGATAGTACTCAGCCCAAAGAAAGATGGAGGCTGGAGGATGTGTACTGATTCAAGGGAAATCAACAAGGTAACCATCAGGTATATATTTCCATTGTCAAGGATGGATGATCTCATGGATTGCTTAAGTGGAGCAAAATTTTTTTCGAAGATTGATTTGAAAAGTGGATATCACCAGATTCGTATGAGGGAAGGTGATGAATGGAAAACAGCCTTCAAGACTAACGAAGGGTTGTATGAATGGATTTTTATGCCATTTGGTTTAACAAATGCACCAAGTACCTTCATGAGGTTGATGAACGAAGTCCTGAAGGAGTTCATTGGAGAATTTTTCATTGTGTATCTGGATGATATACTGATCTTCAGTAAAACAGAGGCAGAGCATCTAAAACACTTAGCTACAGTGATGAAGAGATTACAGCAAGAGAAGTTATTGATAAACATGAAGAAATCCTCATTCATGAAGACAAAACTGATCTATTTGGGCTTTGTTATTTCTACAGATAAATTGAGGATGGATCCAGATAAGGTGGAAGTGATCAAGAATTGGCCATCACCGAAGAGCATATTTGAGGTGAGAAGTTTTCACGGATTGGCTAGTTTCTACCGGAAGTTCATCAGGAATTTCAGTGGAATTAGTGCAGCGATGATGGACACAGTGAAGAAAAGACACAAATCTTTAATTTGAGAAGAGTTTTAATCTATTGAAGAGGAAAATCATGGAACAACCAATTATGGTGTTGCCTGATTTCCAAAAGACATTTCAAGTGAAATGAAATGCAAGTGGATTTGCAATAGGGGCAGTCTTGATTCAAGAAGACAGGTCGATATCATACTTCAGCGAGAAGCTGAATGAAGCGAAGGTGAAGTACTCCACATATGACAAGGAGTTTTATTCTATCATTCAGGCGTTGAAGAAGTGGAGACACTATTTGATTCCAAAGGAGTTTGTCTTATACAGTGACAATCATGCACTGCAGTTTGTGACTCAACAAGAAAAGTTGAATCAAAGACATGTAAAATGGGTTGAATACATGCAAAACTTTACTTTTGTAATTAAGCATATTTCTGGAACTGCTAACAAGGTTGTTGATGCTTTGAACAGGAAATGTTTGTTGTTGCAGGAGTTCAGAGTTAAAACATTGGGTTTTGATGACTTCAGGGACATGTACAGGGATGACTCAGATGTCAAGGAGGCGTACAAAGCAGCTGAGAATCCAATTCTTAGGGATAGGAGCCAATGGACAGAATACATGATCCAGGAAGGATTACTATTTAAAGGTAATCAACTTTGTATTCCAAAATGCTCCATGAGGGAGAATTTGCTGAAGGGGAAAGACAGTGGAGGATTGGTCAGGAACTTTGGTCACAACAAGACATTAGAAAAATTGAATGAGTCATATTTTTGGCCGGGAATGCAAGCAGATGTCAAGAGATTCATGGATAGATGCAGAATTTGCCAGCATTCGAAAGGAAACAGACAGAATGCAGGATTTTATCAACCATTGCCAACACCTGAGAGGTCGTGGGATGCAGTCAGCATGGATTTCATATTGGGGTTGCCAAGAACGCAAAGAGGGTTTGACTCAATCTTTGTGGTAGTTGATAGATTTTCCAAAATGGCACACTTTATTCCATGTCAGAAAACCAATGACGCAACTCACATTTCGAATCTATTTTTCAAAGAAGTCATTCGACTTCACGGCTTACCAAGGAGCATAGTTTTGGATCAAGACACTAAATTCATAGGACACTTTTGGAGAACCTTATGGAAGAAGTTGGGAACTAACTTGTCATTCAAATCGGATTATCATCCTCAGACGGATGGACAAACAGAAGTGGTGAATAGGATTTTAGGAGACTTGTTGAGGATCTTGGTGACAGAACACCACAGCCAATGGGACAACATATTACCACATGTAGAGTTTTCTTATAATGACTCAGTTAACAGAAGCACAGGACAAAGTCCATTTAAAATTGTTCGTGGCATGCAGCTGAGAGGAATTTCTGAGCTGAGGGATTCAGAACAGATTGCGACTAGGAGCGCTAGTGCAAAAGACTTCACAGAGGCGATGAAAGAACTTCACAACTAGGTGAAGGAGCGTTTACAGAACTCGAGCCAAGAGTATAAACGAAGAGCAGACCAACATAAGAGACAACTTTAGTTTGAGGTTGGTGATTTGATTCTGGCACATCTAAGAAAGGAAAGGTTCCCGAAGGGGACATATAAAAAATTGAAGATGAAGAAGATCGGACCATGTAAGGTCTTGAAGAAATTTGGGGAAAATGCTTATGAGATTGAATTACCCGATGGGATCAGAATTTCTCCGGTATTCAATGTCTCAGATTTGTACCCATACAAAACTGGGGAAGCAGGAACAAGTGATGAACAACCAGAGGTCTAGTGGACAAAGCAGATGCCTGTTGCAGAGGAGCCACAGATGGAAAGTATACTAGACAAAAGAGTTAGCAAGAAGACCAAAAGA
Organism: Picea engelmannii; assembly: GCA_009831015.1. Classification (NCBI taxonomy): domain Eukaryota; kingdom Viridiplantae; phylum Streptophyta; class Pinopsida; order Pinales; family Pinaceae; genus Picea; species Picea engelmannii. Next base: position 2,322,331 of record ML777671.1, read on the forward strand.
AAACAATACTTTGAATACTTGGTCAAGTGGAAAGGACATCCAGTTGAAGATGCCAACTGGGAGAATGAAGCAAAGATTCGAAAGCATGGACAGACCCTGCGAGAGCTCATGGACAGGAGCCCATGAAAATTTTCAAGTGAGGGAGTATGATGCAGGAGCATCATCAATGTCAAGCGAGCGTGGGGCAAGCACCGATGAATTTTGGACACAAGATAAATTATTTAAAAAATTTTGAAGATAAATGCGCCAACCTTAAATGAGATAATTAAGAAGAGGCGTACTTATATATTGTAAAGGACCTTGAGCAATCCTCTCTCGTCCATAGTAGGTAGAAAGAATTTATGTTAGTAGGTAGATTTGAATTCTCAGAGTTGACAGTTTTAGGAGTGGAGGGAAAATGGATATAGACACCCTCATTGTGTAATTATAACATAAAAGGAGGATGCCAATTGAGAGCAGAGTAGTGAAGAACATTTCCAAGAAGGAGAAGAGAGCATACAGAGCTGGAACAGAGAAACTGTAATTGAAAAACACCCATGTATAGAGATTAAGTTAATAGAAGAAGTCTTAATTTAGATTCATGGCATTATAGTTGTTTCTTGTATGTGTATGTTGAATGGTATGTTCATAATTTTACTCTTTTTGTTATACAATTGCTTTTCTATGCTATGTATGGATGATTTATTGTTAAATGCTTGAAGTCTGAGAGAGAAAGAGTTAGGAAATGAGTTTCAATTGTTTCTCTATCTGAGCGAGGGTTCCTACAAGGAGTGCAGTTGAATTGTCATCAAGGAGTGCATTGACAGAAGGGTTCAGAGGTCTTATCTCTGAAGTCTTAGATAAGTTAAATTTTGTTCTCATTTTCCTCAAAGGTGCAGTTAGGCATAGTACTCGTGCAAGGTGTGCAAAGACCAAGTTTGAATCTAGGGTTTGTAACCTGAGAAACTTTTGAGGGACTGCTGCTGTAAGGAGTGCACGGAGTTGAAGGTGTTCAACACTAAAGTGATTGAGGGTTTCCACAAGGAATGCGTGTAGGCGTTTCTTGAAAGGATGGAAGTCATGGAAGACCTCCAAAGGATTCAAACCTGCTAAGTCGTCGAAGGGAAGAGACGAATGGACATAATTCTTTGTAGAGAATTAGGGAAATCCCGCCAGCCGTCCGATTTGATAGGGAAGCAAGGAGGTTACAGTTGTTACCAGGGTTTCGAGATCAGAAGATTGTGAGCCATTGGATCCTCACCTAGTTACCCGTCAGTCGTAGGATCTAACAGGAGTTGCACGGGAGTTAACCTCTCGCAGGCAGAGTGAAGGTCCCGAAAGGCATCGGGATATCGGAGTTCGAAATATCAGAAGTCTAGAGGACAGGAGATCGGGTCACTTTATAGTGAAAACCCCGATTTTGATATGGACTATCCATCTTGAGGAGACACATGGAAAAGATCAAGCACCCGTCGGTATTTCGGTACTAGGGTTTTGAGTTGACAGAGAAACTGTGACATCGGAAAATTGCAAGTGGCGAAATACCGAGACTGAATTAGGACCATCCATCAACCGAGATAGGTGGCGACGATTAAGAGCCCGTCGGCATTTCGCATGTCAGATTTTTGGGGTTCAGGAGAACAGGAGAACATCGGCATTTGACTTCACGAAATTGCAAATGATCGAGGACTGTCCATCGGTTGGGACACATGGTGGAGATCAGAAGCCATCGACATTTTGGGATTCGGCGTTTCGTGAATCTTGAAGATAGGAAACACACACATTTTGTAACTACGAAGTCCGAAACCCCAATAAGGAGGAAAGTTCTATTGTGGGGCCGACTGATGTCATTTCAGCATATAGGAGGTCAGGAATCAAAACTTTGGGAGTTTCGAGGGAAAGAACCCATAAGCATTTTTGTTCCTGAAACTGCGAAGTGATGAGGACCATCCATCTCTAGGGGATGCGTGGCAATAATCTAGGTCTTCGAAGGAAAATCCCAAAATGGAGACCATTTTGGGAAATCGGGATTCGGAGGATTAAGAATTCTGAGGACAAAGCGGTTCATGTGTTTCAGCATTCGAAAGCCCAAAATCGCGAAAGGCTTAGGACTGCGATCATATGGAATAGTGGTCACATGGATCAATAGGTAGCCACGGAGACTAACTGTTGTTGAAGCCATTCTGGCAATTCAGGATATTGGAGATCAGGGAATCGAGAAGGCTGAGGTTCTCGACAACAGGGATTGTCAATCCCCGAAACCCAAAATTTCGGTTGGGAAGAGACCAGGTATGTGTAGAAGTTGTGACAGAGAGAAAAGGAAGGACCTGTGAATTGGGTTTTTAACAAAGATTCTAGTGAGGGATCGAAAGAGCCACTTTGGTTTCGAACATGAAGTTAGAATAATCCGTTAAGACCGGGAGGTCAACGCAGAGGCTTTGCCAAGAAATAGGTGACGTCTGTGTCATATAGTGAGAAAACTTACAAAATTGGGGAAAACTTGAAAATTTGGAAGTGAGCTTGTTCTTATTTGAAATCCATGATTTTATACTCTCTCATGCCATTGGAAAGGTTCGTAAAACCTAACTGTATTCTTAAGTAAATATTTTGGGGCCTTAGATATATTTTCCAATGCTTTATAAACCCAAGTCTTGATGTAACCCATTATGGGTCCCATTAGGACCTCCTATTTCATGCTTAAGGAAAATATTCCTTATGGACTTTACTTAATTCTATGCATTTCTCTTGAATCAATCAATCAATCCGAGAATTCTCAATAACCAAATCACTAAGCCATCATTTTCTCTCCTTTTTAGAGAAGTTGTTAAATCATGGATTCAATGTGTTGTTCAAATAAATAATTTCGGTGTCAAGGAGAAAGGATTTTCTCATCAATTCCCATAGATCCATCAACAACTTCAATATTTTTTCAATTTTGGTTGCAATTGTCCCCCTAAACCCCTACAATAACCATTGGGCTCATTTTGTTTTGGAAATTATCTTGGGATTGTCTTCAAGTCATTCATATGGTGTCCTAATGGCCAATGGTTACACAAACAATGGTTTAGGAATCAATGTAGATTCCAAATCTATTACCCTCCTTTTCAACTTGGTGTTTTCCTCTACTTTCTACAAATAGGATTTCCTAAGAATACTCCCTATGGCATCATGTAACTTAAGATATCCATTTTCCCCTAATTCTTTAACATCTAACAAGGTATTGATATTTTTAAAAAGCTTCCTATCCATATGGACTCTCATTTCCATCTAGGTTCTAGTCTTCTTAATGACATCCAAATTCCTCATAAGAATTTTTCCTTTAACTATTGGATATTTTAGGGATTTCCCAAGGTCTAATATTTCCCGAATTCCTATATAAGTTGGCATAAGTGATGGGTACTAAATTATCTTTGATTATTATCCTTGATTTTATCCTCTACCTATTCTACTTCATTTCACACCACCATATATATCAAGATTTCTTGAAGGTTAAAAAGATCAACATCATCTTAGAAGAGAATCCAATATCATATTGCTCTACTTCTATAGAGACTATTCTCTCTATGTTTAAAAATATATCTACATGACACTACACTTAAATGACAAATTCCAACACTTGATGGTTTTAGAATTCATTTCATATTTGGTTTATCAACTTGAAATTAAAATTTGATACTTTGCAGCTAGTACCTTGAGTCAAATACAGATATGAAATTAGGAATCATTAACATATCTACTAGAACATTTATTCTAACCTATACAAAAATATACTAAATTCTCATAATTTATTCTCATAACTAGAAGGTTTTCATATCCAGGATTTTACAACAAATTTAATTACTAATAAAAAATCATAAGAACATATTATACCACATATTTATTCCATAAAAAAAACAATATGCATGCTTTGTATTCCATAATTTATTATAATGTAAGGAACTGAAATTTTCCATGTAAGACAAGGATGAAGCAATTTAACCAATGAATAATAATACCTTACCTAAAACCAAAGTTTCTTACATGAAATTACGGGTTTGTTGTTGCCTATTTCTCAAGCAACCAAACTCATAAACTTGCCATTCAAGAAATCGCATCAATCTCTATAGCCATTTCTTCCTACTTTACATTTAGAGTTCCCATCCGCATGGCCATTTGTCCTCATTATTTTTTCTATGAAATTTTCCTTCAGAGATGATGCAGGAGCATCGTATAAAGCCAAAGCACACGCCTAGCCAAAGTAACAATTGGACGGGCAGATGAAAAAGGGGTACATTTTTATGAAAATGTTTTGAATTTTGAAAAATGAAGCATTAATGTAATAGCTAGGAGAAGTGTACTTACATTTATGTCTTGGAGATATGAACAGATCTGGAGAAATTACTCTCATATGCCAGATGTAATAGGCATTTAAGTCTCTTAAATGTAAAGTAGGTAGATATGAATGTTAGATCAGATAGTTTAGAAGTGTAGGAGGGAAAATGGATATAGACACCCTCACCCTTGTATTATTGTAATGATAGGATTATTCAGAATTCATAAGCTGAAGAGATATAGTAGAAAGTTGTAGAGAAGAACCCATGTACATGAGCACTTGAGTTAATATATGGAGCTTTGACTCAACTTTCATGGTGTTATGATGCTTACTGTTTACATTTGTTGAATGGTACATTTATAGTTGATTTGTTTCTCTATTATGCATTTGTTTAAATGTTGTGTTGTGTGTATGATTTTATGTTGAATGTATGAAGTCTAAGAGAGAAGAAGAATGAGTTTCAATTGTTTCTCTTCCTGAGAATTCCTGCAAGGAGTACAGTGAACATCCGTAAGATGTGCGTTGACGAGGGTCTGTTTTTTATCTCAGAAAGCTCAGGAGAGATATCATTGTTCTCATACCAGCTGAAGTGTAGGTGAAACATAGAGCCACGCAAGGTGTGCGCAAGCCAATTGAAGCATTGGATTTTATAAACCCGGAAAGAAGATTGAGAGATTTATGTTGAAAAGAGTGCACAGGGTCGAAGACTCAAATAACTGGAGGTTATTTGAAAATTTTCTGCAAGGAGTGTGAGAAGGAACCCTTTTGGAAGACTTGAGTTTGCAAGTAAAATATCAAGAGACATAAAGCCTTTGAAGTGTTCAAAGGGAGACAGAGATCGAAACCGTCACATAGAAATTAAGCTCAGGAGAGAGAATGCTCAGTGGTTGGGTAGAAGCCATTGAGGAGTGAATCGAGTGGTAAGAATTCTTCGTGGAGATCTCACGAAATCATGAGGTTCATAGGATCCAGAAAAGAGGTAATGTGGTTAGGAATTGGATAAATCCACCACCCCGATATCAAGAATCGACGTGAACTGTTGATCAGGGTTCAATATGAGTCATTGATCTCGTTTCAACCCATGTCATTGGATCATTTTGCGAATTCGAGGTTTGTAATTTTGGAGGGCATACCAAATTTCTTGGTTTTACGAAGTTCTGAGTTGCGAGGAACAGGGAAGGAGATCCAGACCATTGGATCCAAGCCACAGGAGAACCATTGGATAAGAACCTTCGTGGGGTATCGTGTATCGGGAGTTCGGTGGTTGGAATAATTTCTTTTCGACTGAGAAGTCATGAAGGTCCGACTGTCGAGGGCTCAGGTGAACACGTGTCGCATCCGTTAAGTGTGGACCGTGTGGTTGACAGGTGGTGCAAACATAGAGCACATAGAAAAGACGGAAGTGGGTGAAAAGTGGTGGACACGTGTCGCCTGGGAAGGAGTCAACCCATTGTTGACTTATCAGGTCTCGGGGATTCGAAAAGGAGGAGCACAAGGGCTCAACACTCCAGTTAGGCCCTAGCCAGTGGTCGCTTGTAGAGGCACTAGAGAGGAAGGAGCCATACCCGTATCGCCTCTCGGGTATCGGAAGTTTGGAGTCGAGGGTCTTCAATTCACAAACTCGCGAGATCATGAGTCACAAAAAGTGCTTGCGCTAAGGCCCAAGTTGTGGTCGCATGGAGACATAAGGCTTGCGCCTGGTGCTAAGTTGCGCAAGGAGGGTTTTCCCAAAGGGCATGTGGATTGTGTAATTCGAGGTTCCAATAGGGATCTGAGGGAGTCGCTTCGGCTCGAGGAGAAATTAGAACGATCCTATGCGGATCTTGGATAGAGGGTTAGGGTATGCATATTACCAAGTGGTATCAGAGCCCAGAACAAATTATTTTCTTTATGTAGTAGAGAGAAGGGAGAAAAATTTATAGCCATGTCGTTGAGAAGAAGAGATAGGCCAATGCTTGATCCAGCAGTGGAAAGATAAATGCGTGAATAACATGCTAGGCTTGATGCTATGGAGACAGCACAGAGGCTCACAATCGACGTTGGGGATATCAGTAAAGATGAAAGTGAAAATGAAGCTGGAAACGAAGGAGAAGAAGTTGCAGTCGAAGATTCTATAGAGGAACGCCTATTCAGGGTTGCTGCAAGGATAGGTGCTAGAGAAAAAATGGACATTCCAGTGTATGAGGTAAACCTGGATGTTGAAGAACTTCTAGATTGGATTAGAGCTCTAGACAAATACTTCAACTACGAGGATGTCAAGGAAGACAAGAAAGTAAAACATGTTGTTACCAGACTTAAAGGGCATGCAACACTGTGGTGGGATGAACTGCAAGCTGAAAGACGCTGCAAGGGAAAGAAGAAAATCAAAAGTTGGGATAGAATGGTTGCAAAGATGAAAGACAAATTTATACCCAGGGATTATCAAATCACTCTGTTTCGGAGGATGCAAAATTTGAGACAGAAACTGATGTCAGTGAAAGAATACACTAAATAATTATACAGGATAAACATCAGAGCAGGTCATCGGGAAGGCGATGATGAAAAGGTTGCCAGGTACATGAATGGTCTACGATATGACATTCAAGATGAGATGAGCATGGTGACCATTTGAAATATGGAAGATGTTTATCAGATAGCTCTAAAAGATGAAGAGAAGATAATTTGGAAGCAAGGTCAAAGAGGCCGAGGTAGAAGTCAAGCCAAAGGAAAAACAATTGCCCAAGACAGAACTCAAAGACCTAAAGAAGAGGGAAAGAAACCTCAAACCAGGGATGATTTTAAGGATGGAAATTTATTTTTAAATGTAGAAACCTTGGCGAATCTTACTAATCCTTTTTATGCCAACTATAAATGTTTGGCTATATTTTTGTAAAAATATTCAAATTTCTAAGGATTTTATATAGTTTGTATAAAATTTTGACGATTTTTGTGGTAAAATAATATTATCATATAGAATTTGGGCGAATTATTTTTAGAATAGCGATTCGTTTTTTGGGAAAAACCATGGAAAATTAGCCCATGAGCGAAATTTAGCCCCTAAAATCATCCACGCCTCAAACTCAACCTGAGAGAGGAGGAAGCTCACAAGGAAGGCAGTATGCTGATAGAAACACTTTTCCTTGAGACAGAGGAAGAGGAAGAGGTAGAGGAGGTGAAGTGAAATGCTTTGTCTGTGGAAAAATTGGACATAAATCCTATGGGTGTCCAGATAAGAAGAAACATGGTGGTGAAACTCAAATTTTCGAAGCTCAAGGATGGACTGTTGAGGCAGAAGACGTTGAGGGTGGAATATCTTTGATGATGAGGAAAGTTCTCTTGAAGCCAGAGAAACCAGCCCAAAGAAACAGTCTGTTTAGGACTACTTGTAAAACTAAGGATAGAGTATGCAAGGTCATAGTGGACAGTGGTAGCACAGACAATCTCATATCTACAGAGATGGTAGAGATGCTAGAGCTGGAGACTGTTGTACATCCAAGCCCATACAGAGTTTCGTGGCTACAAAAAGGACATCAGGTAAATGTCACTAAACAGTGTTTAGTTGAATTTAAAATAAGAGGATATAAAGATTAAATATTATGTGATGTCGGGGTCACGGATCAGCGTATCAAAGCGTCCCTCTCGCCGCATGCATTTGGTTTTGTTTGCAGCGGCACGTCTTATCGCCTCTCGCCTGTGGCTTCCTGCATGCATTTTGGCCTCTGCGACTTGCTCCGCCCTTGCTGGTAGTCGCCGCCTACTACGATGGCCTCAGTCCTGATCGCCGAGTTGGAAAAATATCCTTTGGAGGTTTTCAAATCGTTAATTCGCTCAGTAGGACCTAAATCCAAGCCTTCTCTCTCATCTAAGTTTGTTAAGAAGATGGAGGAGATCCCTTCTCTGGAGCTATCTCCAGAGGACCCTTGCAAGCTTGCCCTCCTTCTAGCAGAAAATGCCCTCATCAGAAAGTTTACGGGGTTATGGCCAAGCCCCAAAACAGTGGAGGCATGGATGGAAGATCGTTGGAAGATGCTACTACAGGGAGAAGTTTCTCTGTGCGCAGTAGGCAGGGTTTTTTTTATCTTCAGCTTCACGAGGAAAGTGGACCGTGATCTAGTGTTCAGATCTGGACCCTATTTCATGGGATCGAGAGGGCTGTTCTTAGCCCCCTGGACTCTAGACTTCAACCCCAGAGCCGAGATCACAACAGCCCCTGTTTGGGTTAGGCTGCCTCACCTTCCCTTGCATCTCTGGGGGATAATCTCTCTGGAGGAAATTGGAAATAAGCTTGGGCGTTTCCTGGACAGGGCGGAGCTAAGGGGGGATCAGTTTACATGCGCTCGTATTTGCGTTGAGTTTAATCTCGAGAAAGGACTTTTGGATTCCATTAAGCTCTCCCTGGGGGATTGGTGCCACATCCAAGAGCTGGACTACGAGCAGATTCCTTTTAAGTGCCTCTGGTGCCATGCTTACGGTCATTTCGCAAAAACCTGCCCCAAAACCTCTGAGCTATCAGAACCAGTCAAAGAAGATGATTTTCATCTAGTAACTAACCGACGACGGCAGCCAAAGCGAAAGGATTCGCTATCCCAGGCCCGAAAGGCCACCCATACGGCAGAGGCAACTCTAGAAAATAATAACAGCTTTGATGCGTTGAAGGATGATGAAGCCCTAGATCCAGAAGAAACAACAGTTAAGGAAGATCCCCCGGCAAACGAAAGCCTTCCGAATTCCACACCCCCAGAAACAATGGCAGCAAAAGAAACTCGGGCTTCAGTTCCGGAACCTTCTGCCTC
>ML777671.1:2356415-2378108 GCA_009831015.1 Picea engelmannii
CAAGACTAGGCTTAGAAGCATCTGAGCAGCGTAACTCTACTCTGAATTCCCTACTGAAACAATGAGCCTTCACTGCTTTTTATAGCCATTTCCAGGCGGTCACGTAACTAGTTCCCAGTGTAGACACAGGCTAGTTTAGGGTTTGCTTAAGCCATAAACTCGTCGTTTTTGCAGGACCGACCCTGATCTGGATGTCAAATCATCTCGGGCGAAGGTCTATTGGCGGTCGGGAGGCCGACTTAAGCATTTAATGTGTTGTATTAGCAGATGTGCGGCTTTTCATGTGGACAGTCGCGCATCGGGCGCTTAAGAGCGCACAACACTTTCTTATCCCGCGCATACGCGCGCACCTTACTGATGTGAAGTGTCTTTCAATTTTTGTATAGTTTCTGACCCTTCTGGAATGATGTGAACAGTGCCATGAATGACTTCATTGCTGTTTTGATGATGTAGAGTTCTTGTTGCCATGTGTAGACGAAATTTCAGTGATAATAGAGGCATCTGAGAATCCAATTCTCAGGGACAGAAGCCAATGGACTAAATACATGATCCAAGATGGATTATTGTTCAAGGGAAATCAGCTATGTATTCTGAAATGCTCCATGAGGGAAAATTTGTTGAAGGAAAAACACAATGGATGATTGGCCAGACATTTCGGTCATGACAAGACATTCTCAAAGTTGAATGGCTCATATTTTTTTCCATGGATGAGAATAGATGTCAAGAAATTTGTGGACAGTTGTAGAATTTGTCAGCACACGAAAGGAAAGAGGCAAAACGCAGGGTTATACCAACCATTACCCATACCTGAAAGGCCATGGGACGTAGTGAGCATGGATTTTGTATTGGGACTACCAAGGACACAGAGAGTATATGATTCGATCTTTGTGGTAGTCAATAGATTTTCAAAGATGGCACATTTCATACCATGCCAGAAAACTAGTGAGGCAACTCATATTGCGAACCTGTTTTTCAAGGAATTCATCAAACTTCATGGTTTTCCAAGGAGTATCATTTTTTATCGAGATACCAAGTTCATGGGACATTTATGGAGGACCTTATGGAAGAATTTGGGGACAAGTTTTTCTTTTAGCTCAGTGTATCATCCTCAAACGGATGGGAAGACAGAGGTCGTAAATAGGAGCTTGGGATATTTATTGAGGAGCTTAGTGACTGAACACCACGGTCAATGGGATCACATTCTGCCACAGGCGAAATTCTCTTAAAATGATTCACTCAATAGAATCACAGGGCACAGTCCATTCCAAATTGTATATGGAATGCAGCCAAGGGGAGTTTCTGAATTGAAAGATGCAGAGCAAGCTGAATTCAGGAGTGCTAGTGCAGAGGACTTTGTAGAAGGAATGAAGGAGCTTCACAGCAGAATCAAGGAGCGATTGTAGAGTTCAAGTCAAGAATACAAGTGGAGAGAAGATCAACATAGGTGAGAACTTCAATTTGAAGTTGGTGATCTGATTCTTGCGCATCTAAGGAAGGAGAGGTTCCCTGAAGATGAAAAAGATTGGACCATGTAAGGTCATAAGGAAATTTGGGGCAAACGCATATGAGATTGAATTACTTGATGGGGTCGCAATCTCACTGATATTAAATGCCGTGGATTTGTACCCTTACAGAGATGGAGAATCAAGAACAAAGGATGAGCAAGAAAAATTTCAATGGACAAAACAAATGCCTGTAGCTGAAAAGCCACGGATGGAAGGCATAATTGACAAGACGATTAGTATAAAAGCCAGGAGAAAGGACTATTTTGAATACTTGTTCAGGTGGAAGGGACATCCAGTGGAAGATGCTAGTTGGGAGGATGAAGCAACAATTCAAAATCATAGACAGACCATGCAAGAGCTCATGAACAGGAGTTCATGAAAATATTCAAGCAAGGGAGTATGATGTAGGAGCATCGTACAAAGCCAAAGCACACGCCTAGCCAAAGGAACCGCTGGACGTGCAGATGAAAAAGGGGCACGTTTTTATGAAAATGTTTTGAATTTTGAAAACTAAAGCATTAATGTAATAGATAGGAGAAGCGTACTCACATTTATGTCTTAGAGATATGGACAGATCTGGAGAAATTACTCTCATCTGCCAGATGTAATAGGCATTTAAGTCTGTTAAATGTAAAGTAGGTAGATATGAATGTTAGCTTAGACAGTTTAGAACTGTAGGAGGGAAAACAGATATAGACACCCTCACCCTTGTATCATTGTAACGATAGGATTATTCAGAATTCATAAGCTGTAGAGCTGTAGCAGAGAGTTGTAGAGAAGAACCCATGTGTTATGATGTTATGATGCTTACTATTTACATTTGCTGAATGGTACGTTTACAATTGATTTGTTTGTTTGTTATGCATTTTTTTAAATGTTGTGTTATGTGTATGATTTCATGTTGAATGTATGAATTCTGAGAGAGAAGAAGAATGAGTTTCAATTGTTTCTCTTCCTAATAATTCCTGCAAGGCGTGCAGTGAACGTCTACAAAGTGTGCATTGACGAGGGTTTGAGTTTTATCTCAGAAAGCTCAGGAGAGATATCATTGTTCTCATACCAGCTGAAGTGTAGGTGAAGTATAGAGTTGTTCAAGGTGAGTGCAAGCCAATTTAAGACTTCGATTTTATAAACCCAGAAGGAATATTGAGATATTTCTATTGCAAAGAGTGCACAGGGTCGAAGACTCAAATAACCGAAGGTTATTTGAAAGTTTTCCGCAAGGAGTGCGAGCAGGAACCCTTTTGGAAGACTTGAGTTTGCAAGTAAAATCTCAAGAGAGATAATGCGTTTGAAGTGTTCAAAGGGAGATAGAGATTGAAACTGTCGCATAGAAATTAAGTTCAGGAGAGAGAACTCTCAGTGGTTGGGAAGAAGCCATTGCGGAGTGAATCGGGTGGTCAGAATTCTTCATGGAGAGCTCGCAAAATCGTGAGGGTCATAGGATCCAAAGGAGTTGTAAGGTGGTTAGGAATTGGATAAATCCACCACCCTGATATCAAGAATCGACGTGAACCGTTGATCATGGTTTAGTATGATTCGTTGATCTCGTTTCAACCCACGTCATTGGATCATTTCGCGAATTCCGAGTTCGTAAGTTTGGAGGGCAGACCAAATTTCTTGGTTTTGTGAAGTTCTGAGTTGCGAGGAATAGGGAAGGAGATCCAGACCGTTGGATCCAAGACACGGGAGAACCGTTGGATCAAAACCTTCGTGGGGTATCGCATATCGGGAGTTCGATGGTTGGAAGAATTTCTTTTCGACTGAGAAGTCATGAAAGGCCGAGCGTCGAGGGCTCAGGTGAACATGCGTCACATCCGTTAAGTGGCGACCACGTGGTTGACAGGTGGTGCAAACATAGAGCACACAAAAAATATGAAAGCGAGTGATAGGTGGTGGACAAGCATCACCTGTGAAGGATTCAACCCATTGTTGACTTATCACGTCTCGGGGATTCGCAAAGGAGGAGCATGAGGGCTCAACACTCCAAATCGCAAAGTTGCGAGTTGCGAGGGGTGCTAGAGTTGGGCCCTAGCTAGTGGTCACTTGTGGAGGCGCTAGCAAGGAAGTAGCCATACCCATATCGTATCTCGGGTATCGAAAGTTTGGATTTGAGGGTCTTCAATTCACAAACTCGCGAGATCGTGAGTCACGAAAGGTGCTTGCGCTAAGGCCCGGGTTGTGGTTGCATGGACACATAAGGCTCACACCTAGTGTTAAGTTGTGCAAGGCGGGTTTTCACGAAGGACCTGTGGATTGTGTAATTCGAGGTTCCAATAGGGATTTGAGGGAGTCGCTTCGGCTCAAGGAGAAACTAGAATGATCCTTTGCGGATCTCGGACAGAGGGTCAGGGTGTACATATTACCAAGACACATCACCCTGCAATTCTTCTTGATAGAAATGTATTACATTGGCAAGTGTCACATTATTCCACTTTATTACATTGCATTAGTAAGTGCTTAAATATGAGATAATGGAGTTTAATCCTAGAAAAAACTTGGCATCGCGTAGCTCATCCATGAAACCATTAATGTGAGCCAAGGGAAATTTCTTTTGGGAATGATTCCATTAAGTGGGCTATATTGAAATATTAATTACCATATGCCTCTAAAGAATCTTACAGGGATATGGGAAAACCTCTTTCTCCTTCCCATATCTAGTTTTCATCAAAGTTGAAATTATTGTATTTCATTTTCCTCTTGCATGTTTTAAATATTTGATTCGAAACACCATTAGTTTCATGACCACTCCTTTGACTAACAACAACCTAAAATCAAGCGCTAATTAAAATTTATCTAGAAACTTTTCTAGGTCTCTTCAAACCCATCTTAGGTTAGGTGTAGAGCTTTGGAATGTGATTGTGAGAATAAATTTCCAAAGATGCAAAACAAACATAAATCTTTGAGTTAGGGAGTGAAATACAGTTGTTATGTCACTGGCTTTGGGAAGCCCTTCTAACACAAGGTTCAAGCACAAGGTCGCATTGGGGTTGTCAAAGTAATCAACCCTTCTTTGTTGGTATTGGTGTCGACTATCGGTTGTCTCCCCACTGCTTTGGTATAGTAGGTTGGTACCATAGAGGCCATAATATTTTATACTTCCTACCCAAGGTGATAGCATAGGGAAGGTGGTGTTGTACCTGGGATCGAATTTGGCTAGACTTACTTGAACTCCTTGGAGGGTTTCCCACTTCTTGGTGAGGTAACTTACACCAGGGAGTTCGTTCATTAAGAAGGTTGTCAACGTAACTTTCCCACACACCGAAACTCACCCCTTCACACATTGATCCTACGATGTTATATTCCATCACCAACTAGAGCTTCTTTATGAGAAGGTTTGTTTTCATGCTTGACTTCTAGATTAATTAGCGTGTGTTAGATAATACAAGTGTGAAAGAGAAACACTATGCTAATCATTATGAGCTTACTGTGATACCGATAGGATACTAGTAATGAATTAGAATCATTGTACTTATTAGTGTTACAGCTTGATAGAAAAATTCTTATGCATATCCAATTTCATAGACTATTCAGAAATATTGATTAAAGAATAGATCATATTAACTATAATTTTAGAGTAATTCAGCCTTTTGATTTATCTTTTATTTCAAAGAGTTCTATTATTAATGAGAAAATGTGTAATATTCTGGATATAAAATAGTATGCCGAATAGAGATAATTAGTTATAAATGGCAGATAAACAATGATATAACTAGAAAAACATCACAATAATACAATAATAATACCATAATAACACCAGAAATAACACTTTGATTACTGAGAGAAATGTTCACTTGCCTCTTTGAGGGGGAAACCTCTACCATAGAAAATCTCTATTTCAATAATATCCAATACAAAACTTCTCATACCCTCTATTCATATTTATACTAAATCTATCTATCAAAAGAACAATCTAGAGGAAGATCCTTCTAGAAGCAGAAGCCTCTATTAGGTATTCTTACATTTGACTTATTCCTCCTTATTTCTAGGCCTTATTAATATTGACCTTTATTACATGGAAATATATTAACCACTCACTTGAGGGGTTAGGTAGGTTAGGTCCCTAAAATGATCTCCCCCTTAGAATCAGCCTTGTCCTCAAGGCTTGAGATCAGGAAATTGTTGTAGAATGTTAGCGGGCTCCCAAGTGACATCTGTTGGAGTTGTATCTTTCCACTGAACTAACACTTCCTTGATGGTATGCTGACAAAGATGACCCTCCCATTGGTCCAAAACTTCTTGTGGATACAACCAGATGGATCCTTCTTCATCAAACTCGGGAAGGTTGGTTTGATTTTGGAACTTAGTTCCAATTACCTTTTTTAAGCAAGAGACATGAAAAACAGGATGGAGCTTAGAATAATTTGGTAAAGATAAATGATAGGCCACCTACCCAACGCACTTGAGAATTGTAAAGGGACCATAAAATTTGGGTGCCATTTTCTGACAATGTTGGGCCTTGAGTGAAGTTTTCTTATAAGGTTTCAAATGAAGAAATACCTGGTCTCCTTCAACAAATTGTCATTCTAAGCGACCTTGATCATCTTGTTGCTTCATGCAATTCTAATCCATGACCAAATTCTCTTTGAGGGTATGGAGAATAGCCTCATGAAATGTAAGTGTTTGGTCAAACGCTTGGACCTTCGATACACCTGGCATGTAGGAGAGAAATGAAGGTGGCTTTTGGCCATATACTGCTTCAAAAGGATTCATGAGAGTAGCTCTATGCTAATAAGTGTTTTACCACCATTCAGCTAAAGGTAACCATTGAGCCCATTGATTTTTCCTTTTAGAGGCAAACCACCTCAAATAAGTCTCCAAACACTTATTGACGACTTCAGTTTGACCATCAATCTGGGGATGATAGGCAGTGCTGAGATGCAATTGGGTTCCCTGCAGTCTAAACAATTCTTGCCAAAAATAAATCTGAAAGTTGGATCTCAATCATAAATAATAGAATGAGGCATGCCATGAAGCTTGAAGATATGATCCATGAAAACTTGAGCCATAGTTGATGTTGTAAATGGGTGTTGAAGAGAACAAAAATTAGAATACTTGGAAAGACGATCCACAACCACCATGATGCCAGACTTATTTCCTGATTTAGGTAATCCAAAAATAAAATCCATAGATATGTCCCTCCAAATAGCGATTGGAATCGAAAGCGGTTGGAGTGTGCCAAGAGGTTTGATGGTTTATCCTTTGTTTCATTGATAAACATTACATTCTTCTACAAAAGTGTGAATGTCCTTTTTCATACCATCCCAGAAGAAAGAACATTTGACTTGGTCATAGGTTTTGGTAAACCCTGAATGACCAGCTGTGGGAGTAGCATGAAGCTCAGAAAGAACTGTGGATTTAAGTTGTGACTATTTAATTAAATACAAATGACCTTTGTAGTGAATTTTATCGTTGTGCTGAGAGGACCCTTGGGAAATTGGAGATTTGGCATTCAATTGTTGGATCATATGCAATATTTTAGGATCATTTAGCCATTCTTGGTGCAACTCTTGGAGCCAATCTAGTACAATCAAGGAGAGGGACCCATCATCTTCATATTTTCGAAAAAGAGCGTCAACAACCACATTTTCATTTCCTTTCTTGTAAATGATCTCATAATCATAACCAAAGATCTTAGTTACCCATTTTTGTTGCTCTGGGGAGGAAGGTAGTTGCTCCATAAAATACTTGAGGCTTTGATGATCTGTCTTAATTTGGAAGCATTGCCCAAGGAGATAAGGGATCCAGAGATCCACTGCATGCAGAATAGCCAACATTTCATTTTCATAGATTGATTGGCCCAAATGGAGTTCGGAGAATTGTTTGCTAGTAAATGCCAAAGGTCTGCCTTTTTTCATAAGGACAACTTCAATTCCTCTTCCTGAGGCATCACATTCGAGGACAAAGGTTTTTGTGAAATCAAGAAGGGCCAAGATCGGAGTAGTACACATAACTGCCTTCAAAGCTTGAAAATCTTGATCCCCTGCGAGAGTCCAAGTGAAATAATTCTTTTTAAGGAAAGAAGTGAGAGGGGTCGCATTCTTCCCATAATTCCGAACAAACTTGCGATAATAGCCGGTTAAACCCAAAAAACCATGCAAGTTTTTGATAGTCTTGGGGTGATTCCAATCCTACATTGCTTCAATATTTTTAGGTTCCACCCGAACACCAGCCTCTCCAACAGTATGACCGAAGTACTCTACTTTTGAGGCTCCAAAGGAAAATTTAGAGCATTTGAGGAAAAGTTGGTACTGCGAGAGTAGATGGAGAATTTGATCCAAATGGGAAAGATGAGATTTCCAAGTTTTACTATAGATGAGAATATCATCAAAGAAAACTAAGACAAAATGACGGAGAAAAGGATGGAAGACATGATTCATGAGGCTTTGTAAGGTGGAGGGGGAATTACACAGGCCAAATGGCATGACCAAAAACTCCTAGTGACCCTTGTGAGTTTGAAAGGTAGTCTTGGGTATGTCATTTTCTTGCATAAGTATCTGGTGGTATCCAGAATGCAAATCAAGTTTAGTGAAGTAATTAGAACCACTCAGCTCATCCAAGAGATCATCAATGACAGGAATGTGGAACTTTTCCTTGATGGTGAGCTTATTGGGGGCATGAAAGTCAGGACACATGCACCAAGTACCTTATTTCTTAAGTACCATGACCACATGGGAAGAATAAGGGTTGATACTGGGGCAGATAACACTTGCTTGGAGCAATTCCTACACTATTTTCTCATTTTCATTATTTTGGGCAAAGGGGTGACAATAATGGAGAACATTGGGAGGGAAACTACCAGGAACGAGGGGAATGGAATGATCATGAACACCATGAGAAGAAAGAATTTCCTGAGGGGGGGGGAATAGCTTGATGTTTGGAAAGAATAGCTTGGAGGTCAAGATGCAAAGAGGGTGTCTCAACGGCTTGAATAGAATGGATTTGAGCAATGATACCAGAGTGGACTTTCTTGAGGATAGTTTCCATACGATGGGAACTAATGATCTCAGGAGAGCCAGCTATGAGACATTTGAATATATACCTTTGTCCTGCATGTTGGAATTGCATGGTTAATTCCTTAAAATCCATAAGAATGGGACCCAAAGTGCGTAACCATTCAACACCTAGCACAATGTCACAACCTCCCATGTCAATGGAAAAATAATGAGATTTAAATTGGTGATGTCCAATTTGAAGACGAACATTTTCACAATGCCCACCACATTTCATGGACCCACCATTGTCTATCATGATTTGAAAATTATTTACAGCATGAATATAGCAATTGGTTTCCTGGGAAATGCAACGATGAATAAAATTGTGGATGCTACCATTGTCATCAAGGATGATGACCTTCTTGTGATTAATGTAGCTAATGAGCTTGAGCATTTGTGGGGTCAAGAAGCCAGTGAAGGCATGCAAGGAAACAAATGGGTCAATGTTAGGTGGGTCAGCAGGCTCCTGGGTGTCATCGAGAAGGGAGGGTTCTTCAACCAAAGGAACTGTCACATCCTCTTCAGGAACATCTTCGTAAATGGCCATAAATAGTTTTTGTTCCTTACACTTGTGCCTCTGAAAATAATTTTCATCACAATTATAGAAAAGACCCTTCAGTTGGCATTCAACCATTTCAGCCCCAATTAGTTTCTGGACCTTAAGGGGAGTGACATGGGGGTTGGTATTAACAAGTCGAGGGCGATGAAAAAAAGGGGTTTTTTTTGTTCTGGGAAAAAACAACTTATTGGGCCTATTTAGCACATTGATTAGCTTCCAACCAAGTTGGAGGGTGGGGCATGCAAACCTAGGATCAAATTTCATCCTTGAGACCACTGATAAAGAATTCACGAAAGAACGCATCTGACATGCCCTATGTTCGAAAGGCCAAATGATCAAAAGCAGTGATGAAGTATTCCACTATGCAGGACTATTTAAACTTGGTCAAACAACTGAGATAGTGTGTATCAATATCAAAGTGGGCATAGATCTCAACAACAAACGGGGTCCAGGAAATATACCCCTGACGTGAATTTTTTCTCCATTGCCAGCATTCAAGATCTAGATAGAGGACATCATAGCGAAGTTTGGCCAACTCGTCAGTAATATCATGCAGAGAAAAATAATGCTCCATTTGAGTGACCCAACCTATAGGATCAGAGCCATCAAATTTATAGACCTTTACGCGGGGAAGACAGGGTTCACAATGAAAGGATTTGGACTGAAAATGCAGAGATTGAGAGGAATCAACAACATCGAGTTGTGTTGATGAGGAAGGACCCGTAGGGGGGTTCAAAAATTGATTGATAGCAGACTGGAGGGAGGTCAATTGGGTTGTGAGGTTGTCTTCCAGGTTTTCAATGCGGGAGTTGGTAGAATCCATCTGAGATGTGAGATGTGAGATGGAGACATGGTCTTGATTGATGGAAGTTTGTAGTTCTTAGTTGCAAGTGGTGGCCATTTGGAGAGGGGAAGTGTGAGTAAGGAAAAAAAATGGGTGGGTGGGACCACAAAAAAAAATACTTAGAAGTGATAGGTACCATGATGATTAGTGATAGAAGGGAAATATAATGGGATAGGCGAAAAAATAGGGAAACTGGGAAGGGGTTGGGTCCACTAAAACAAAAAGGATTAAAAATGAAGGGTATGATTGTGATCAAGGAGAAAAGTGGAATCCAATGGAATAGGTCCCAAATAAGTGTGTCGGCGAGACCACTATACTCATTTTTTTTTACTCCTGCGAAGTTATACTCTGGCCTGAAGAATACTACAATGACGAAATGCCCAAATGCTTAATAGGAAGAAATGTGTAGTAATTTCACAACCAGAATGTAGAAGACACTGTAGCATGACAATAGATCTTGTTGGTTCTATTTTTTGTTTCCTTCCCAAGGGTTAGGGTATTCAAGGATTCTACAGACAAGGGTTTTCCCTATGTTATAGCTCTCTGATATACGTGTGGGGTCCAATAGTAGTACTCGACCCAATATCTCAAGGAACCAACTAAGGAGTCTAGACCATACCCTTAGTCATACTACCTGACTACCCATGTACTAGAGATTATATTACTGAGTGTTGTTCTCGATGGCACTAAACAGTCATGCGGTTGATCAATTTATCTATGGAGGGCTTTAGGAGATCTAGGTCGATATGTATATAGGTGTTGTGTGATGCGCTACCACTCGAAGGGGTACAAGCAGGGGTTACAAGGGTAGCCAACAAATGTGTGCTTAAGTACCACTTGTATTTCATGTGTGTATGAATCCCCGACCATGGGTTTATGTGCGTAACGACAGATATTTGTAGTTTAAAGACACTTGAATGCGTCTCTACCCTAAAAAAAAATTAAACCACAATTTTCTGCTAAGGAAGGTGCTCTAATACCACTTGTAATATTCCAGATATAAAATAGTATGCAGAACAGAGATAATTAGATAGAAATGGTAGATAAACAATGATATAACCAGAACAACATCACAATATTACCAGAATAATACCAGAATAACACAAGAAATAACACTTTGATTACTGAGAGCAATGTTCACTTGCGTCTTCAAGGGGGAAACCTCCAACAGAGAAGATCTCTATTACAATAATATCCAAGACAAAACTTCTCATACCCTCTATTCCTATTTATACCAAATATATCTATCAAAAGAAAAATCTAGAGGAAGATCCTTCTAGAGTCAGAATTCTATTAGGTCTTCTTACATTTAACTTATTCCTCCTTATTTCTAGGCCTTATTAATATTGACCTTTATTACATGGAAATATATTATTCCACCCACTTGAGGGGTTAGGTAGTTTAGGTCCCTAAAAAAAAATTTGTGTGTGCTTAATGACTAATAATTTTTATAACCTTCTATAAATTACATAGAGCATCATTGTTTCATCGTTTCCAATGTCATTTTTTAGAGGGAACCCAAAAACAAAGAGGCATGATTTCGAATAACCAAATAGGGTATGTGGGAACTTGAGGTATATCACATATGGTATTGTGAGAATTTGTTTCATTTTCATGGAATAATACCTTATGTGGGAAACTATGACTAGTGGAGTGGTCTTTGGAAGAAAGTTTATTTCAGTGGGGAGGAGGATTTCTTAGTGTCCTACTATTTCATTTAATAGGGAAATGCATGAGGAATGGGTGAGGGGAGATTACAATCAATAGATCATATTTTCCTTCTTCTTTGAACATGTTCCATGGATCTTCCCACATGTGATAGTGTACCTAGGTGCCCACGAGAGCCTCTCATCATTCCATGGTGTGAGATTATGTTCTATGTCAGTGGAGGAGAGGTTGGTTGAGTATTCAAGAAAGGATTATTTAATGCATGGAAGCAACAGATAATGGTGTTGAAGGATAACTTTGAAGGAAGTGAATCCTAGGCATGTGTGTTAGGGGTTGATCACCCTTATTACGAATTCAAAATAACCTCCAAGAAATAATCTTAAACTTCATTAAAGGTAAAAAGATGCTCAAAATATCATTGGACAAGGTGTTTGCTACCACTGTTCTTCCGTTGCTTGAGAGTGTTGAGCTTGTCAATGGTTTTCCTATGCCATATGTCCTATTTCTTCTTGCAATTATCCTCAAACATGGCATTGCGTTCACACAATTTAAAATACTCCTAGATATTGCAGCCTCCATATTGGCTATGTTTGGTAAGTAGTGGATTCTAGTATGGATTGCACTTAGTGATTTTTATATTTCCACTAAAAGGCTATTGCATAGTTGGCCATGTCTTTATTCCACCTCACTAATTACCTTGATAGTGTTGCCATGTTGGTATTCCAAAAACTCCAAACTCCTATGATTGGTTGTTTATGAAATAAGAAAAAAATGAGAAATATTTTCTCATAGAAAGTCCATTTGCCCCTTGAGGTTCCTCAGGAACAAAATTATTTCCCCACTCTTTGGATCATATTTCATCAAATTGCTAGTATCATATCACTGAAGATAGACAAAAAAAAATTGCCTTAACTAAAGATCAATAATAGAACAAGTGAATTATATTGCTCCTCCTAAAATCAAGATCATTTCTCAATCAAAATGGCACTCCCTCAGCTTCATTGGAAATGTTTTTTTTCATGTACTCCTTTAGAACCTACAAGAATCAATCCAAAACAAGCATTTGTAATGTAAAGTTCGCTAGTTTTCCTATGGAAACTCATTCCCAATGGTTGTCCATAAATGTGCATGAATTGTGGATTTGGTGTAGGAGGATTATTCATATTACATGTTTATTTGTTGATATGAATGTTCCCTCCTTGCTGCCATTGAGTGCATAAAATAGGTCTAAACCAACATTCCCTTTTGTTGCAGAGAGATTTAATATTCTTGTTGTTCATACATTCTAGAGATCTCTTCTCTACATGTACGCTTTCAAAAAAAATATTTCAAGTGATATTCCCTTCCCTAAGAAATCAAATGCTTTACTACAAGATGAGAATAGGTAGTGAATTTCATTTATCAACTGTTGTTTCTTTAAGATTCATTAGTCTAGAATGATTTCTGCTCCAAATGCACCCTTCTTACAATAGTCTTAAATCCATAATTATATCCTTGTTCTATTCCAAATCCAATCTCATTCGAGGTGAATTTAAAGAGACCATAAAATTGCTTGAAATGACCACTTAGCTTGCTAAAAGATACCTTAAACACTACCTTGAAAGTCTCCTGGAAATTTGAATTGGCCACCTTTTTTGTGACTGTTGTAATGGATTCCTTAAAATGCTTATGCATTTTGAGAGATAACACCTGGCTCCATATGGGGAATTTCACTCTTCCAAAGAGTGTAAGAGAACTTATTATTCCTACCCTACATATAACCATAGGAAGATGCACTTTCTAAGTAAAATCATAAAGGCAATGCAACCATCGTGTCATCTTATCAACACCATGAGACCTTCCCTTGTCTTCGGTTATAAACCAAAACAAGGATACATGAAAAATTAGAATTCATAAGTTGGAATCTATATCACTCCTTGTTAGGAAATGGAAGTGAGCTATTGAAAATGGACAAGAAAACCAAGATCATACCAAGGTTAGTGTGTATTGTTATGAGTTCACTTTTCCATTGTTGGATAAGGTTGGTGTAAGAATCATCAAACAATGAAATACCATTCATCACTCTTCAAGCAATAGAGATTTAGATAAATCCAAAATATGCAATGACATTGATACCCCTCATTGCTACCCTGAATAAAAAAATGAAAATGAAGTATGAGGATAAAAATCAAACCTGAAAAAGTAAATAATATCAAGACCTAGGGCTTTCTGCCCTTTCTTAGGAGGTCGAAAATATCTAAAAAAAAACAAAATTTACAAATGTCATTGTCCCAAACATATTGCAGTCTCAAAAATAGTCTTTCACTAATTTGTCATACATTGGTAGGGAAAGAGCTAGAGACATCAATTGCGGGGAAATTTTCGCATCATTAAAAAACCCATTTATGCTACATCAAATCTGCCTAGTGAGGAGAACATACAATTTTTCATCAACCATGGAAAAATATTAATGTACCTACATTGAGATGTCTTGTTTATGTCCCATGAAGTGACCCTCAATGTTGATTCGAAGTGGAGTATGCCAACTCATCTTTTCCTCCATCATGCTATCACTATTTTTGTCATAGATGGGATTTCCATGAAGAAACCAATGATCCAAATTTCGTCTATGCCTTCAAATTGAAAAGAGAGTGTTCATATTCTCATCCTCATAGTTTTCATGCCCTTCATCACATGAGGAGATGATAACACCTATAAATTCTTCAATTTCCAAGGGTTTCTCTACCACTTCTATCCTCTTCAAATCTTTAAGGGTATCATCATTAAATTTAGAAATTTGAAGAGATAAATAACTTATCAAACCCTTTTCATCATGTTAACTTTACATCATCATCATGATGTGCTTATTATGTAGAATTCATAGCCTTTAAAGGACTTATAAGATTTTGCAACAAGGTCTTCAATGACTTCATCACTCCTCTCTTCCTCTGGATCTAAAATCACAACAAGTTCACCCACTAGATTTTTGACATTTTCCTCTTCATATATAACATCCCAATGCTTGTGAAATGCCTTGATCAAACCTACAAGTGAACATATATCCCTTGGACTACAATTATAAAACCAATATAGTACATCATTTTCCAAGGAACACAAACATTTTCATCCTAACATATTCATGGACAACGTTGAATTTTGAAATGAATTCAATCAAAGATGTAACATGTAGTGCAATTGAGTCATTATGTCCATGGAACTTTGGAATATGATTATCCTAATTCATATCAAGGAATTGATTCAGATAATAAAAGAGGACAAAGTATGGAAACCTTATAAATAATGGACAACCCAACAACACATCACATATTTAATCACAAACCCATAAGATTAAATGATCCATTTACATGTGCAAACACCCAATCTAAAATTACAGTAGAAATTTCCCTCAATACTCAAAGTTGCATCAAGGACAAGGGGGGGTTGAGAGCCTCTACCATAAACTCTTATCATTGTTCATAACTACTCTATGGAGATTATTTCCATCATCAAATAATAGTGTCTACTTTATCATAAAATCCTAATCATCCAAGACAAAAGAGGAGGAGGATGGAAACCTCACATATGATTAGCCCTTGACTTCATCCTCTATTAAATCATATCCTAATATTTTGAGGGGGTATCCCTGTCATTCTAATATTCATTAGAAAATGAGAGAGATTATCCTTTTATAGATCCTCTCCTCAAATGATTTACAATAAAATAATATTCATCGCTTTCTAGATCCACTTCTTTTTCCAAGAGAGAGCAATAAAATAATCATTCATAAATGCTCCTTAGAGGCTGGGCGCTCCACTTAAATAATAAAATATATAAGACAAGGGTTTGAATATCATTTTTCCCACTTATCACGCTCTTGAAATAGGAAAAACACCCTCTTGAAATAAGATTGTTTCTACCAAGTGTCTCTAATCCTTATACCATGTGTCATTTTCTACCTTTATGCCATGTGTCCTTTTATACCTTTATTCCATGTGTCCTTTTCTACCTTTATGCCATGTGCCATTTTCCATGAATTAGGAAATGTGACCTCTGGATTAAGTCTAGAAAAGGAATCCACTAAAGTAGGTCGGTCGACTAAAGGAGAAAAGATCATTGGCATTGTCAATGAAAGTGCATCCAAGAGAGACCAAGACCACAATAAGTGAATGGAATATGTTACATGAAGAATTTCAAATAAAGATGGTCTATTTGTAGTACAAAGCGGGTTTGTTTGCATGCTTGACTCCTAGATTAATTAGTGTGTGTTGTTTTTTCTCCTTAGTTGGCCTTAGTATTGAGTCTGTGTCTAATGACATCAGTTTCAGGGTCTTCCAACCAACATCATGTCCTATTACCACCACTTGTTGGCACGTGTCATTTCATGAATCCAAACATGACCCTATAATGCCTAAATAGTATACCAATAGTAATAGAGCATAATACAAGTGTGAAACAGTAACACTACAGTAATCATTATGAGCTTATTGTGATACCAACAGGATACTAGTAATGAAATAGATCCATTGTACTAATTAGTCTTATAGCTTGACTGGATGACTATTTATGTCATTGATGGTGTTATAGGACATACAAGAAAACAAGTATTTGTCATATCTATCTTCATTGAGTGAGGGAACTTCGGGTAGAATATAGGAAAGTGAGACATCTAGTAGGTCTATCAAGCGGAGATCAACTAGAGGTGAGAAGATTAGAAGAAAGTTCCATAGACGCATGGAATGTTTTCTTGCAAAAGGGGGATCATGTTTGTATGATCATGAGAGCATAGATGACATCGACGTGCCCTTGAGGTACAAACATACACTGAAATGATTGGTACCCAAGGATCTTCCTGAAATAAACATTGATTTTTGTGTGAACGGAAGGATATACTGGATTGCTCCATTATCATTACATGGTTTGGGGATATTTTCCATGGATGGCATAAAGGTTTGTTACGATGGATTAAATGAAATGATGGATTATGTCAGACCCTGTTATATCTACAAAGATTGGATATGAATAGTCCAATATAAAAAAATTATGCGAAGATATGGATTGGATGCAAATTATATACAGCTAAAAGACAATAATCAAAATAAAGGAGAAACTATCTATATTGACGGAAGGCCAAAAGTAGCGGGGAATATTGCAAGGTTTATAAATAGTACATGATCCGCGACCACAAATAAGAAACCCAATTTCATATTTGAGGGGCATGAAAGAAAATATGTATTCATATGTGCAATAAAATAAATAGATGAAGGGGAAGAGTTATTGATTGATTACAATTTGAATCGAATAGATGCAGACGTTGCTATTATGGGGGCGATACGTATACTAATTTACCCAACCTGTAAGCAATGACTCTTATATTTAATGATTTTCATTATGTTCTTTACGATGTTAATCCATTTGGATATCTTTGGTTTGTTTACTCAGTGTGGCCTATTTTTGTTATCAATAATAACATTCTTCCTTGGATGTCAATAAAGAGGGAGGATATCTCATACATTTGAATTTATTTCTCATGATAATGATCACAGTTATAATTTTACAATGATGTGGTAGGTTGATCGTGGTAAATCAAAAGTGGCCTCAGAACAGGTAAACGAACAACAAGTTTTGAATTACATTTAATGTGCATTTTATTTATGTGGCGATTAGTTATTTTATTTGGTTACATAACTGAATTATCATTTATTTTTTTGAATATGTAGTCGACATGACATGATGTTGATGATGATTTTCTCGGTGAAAGGGATTTGTATAAATCCCCCAACCATATCGTTTTAATTAAAAAAGAGATCAATAAAGAAAAAAGAGAACTAGCTCACTTGTTATATATTCTAGATCAAACTCCTGAGGTCGAAGAAAGGATCAAAAAAGTTATAACAAGGCTTAACACATATAAGGTAATAACCATAATTTCAAGTGGTTTTATTTTATGTCATAAGATCAATTATGAAAGATTGATTTTTAAATTTTACATTATCTAAACGAAAAAATGTTTTCTTTCTTATATAGAGATTTTTGGATCCTGTTAACCCCGACATGCATGGTGTCAGTAGTAGTGGCACTGCATAGACGCCATAGGGTCTCGACGCAAGCCCTCTTAAACCTACCAAGATGCAGCTATTCATGTCTCCACCTTCCACACCATTAGGTGGGATCCACGATAAACACCCTAAGGAAGAGGCCACACAAGCAGGTTATGGAGGTGGTGACGGAGATGAGGCTAATGATTTGGCCAACTATATGGTTTATTTTCCTAAATCAATACATGTGACCATCACAGAGACCCTTCAGGGAACATTTATTTTCAACGAGGAAGGGATTCCATTAAAAAAAAATTATTGTTTCATGTTTTCTATGTAGACAAATATAAATCATCTAAATTATTATTTTTAAATTAATAATCATATAATATTTTTACATGTAGGGAACAATGATTTTTATAGGTCCTTCGATAACAAGGCGTTGCTGATTTTGGGGCCCACCATATGGGAGAGGTGGAATTCATAGGCTCCCAACCTCAAAAAGCAATTGATGGATCATCTTGAAATCCTTTTTGTTGTAGACACATTTAATAAGACCTTGGCCACTGTCGCAGCTGGCCAATATTTAAAATATATGCAAGAAATGTATATGAAGCACTTGAAACAAAATGATAGGTACGAGCGTCCTCTGATGATTCCAGAGAGGGAGTGGAAGGCCCTCATTGAGGATGCAAAAGAAAAGAAATTGATAGATGAAGGAAAAACACCATCTGGTCCCAAAAGGTAAATTACAATTTCAATTCAATACCTTCAAATTTTTTTAGATCTAAATAAAATTGTGGTATAGATTAACATACTTGAAACTTTTGATGACAGGTTGAATGACACTTCAAAGGAAACAAAAGCAAGGCTTTCCAAATGTGGCTAGCATAGGCTAGGCTAGGGTGGCTACTTGAAGTTGTAGTCACAAATTGTAAGTACCCAAATATCTTATTTGTATCGCCTTCAAACTTTTAGGTAATTGCATCCAATAACATTAAAAATGAATACTCTTGTGAAATAAAGGGTGATGAGTTCAGTACTAAAACCATGAAGGAAGACCTCCATCTTGGTTACTATTACACATCGAAATTACTCACTTCGATAGTTTCACAAGTGTCGCCATTACAAGTGTCGCAAGTGTCTCATTTTGCTCGCAAGTGTCGCAAGTGTCAAGAAAATCATACTGCCATGTTGCCTATGGTGTGCCTATAACGACATGAGAAGGACACTTGACACACATCAAACAATTGATTTGGAAGAGTAGGAATGGTTAACTAGGATTATGAACCTCTTACCATCTGAAAGAACCCAAAAAACTGAGTTTTTGGGGGAGAGCGCTCCCCTATACCTCTCTCAAGAGTCTTGGTGCCCCCCTATACATTATATGGGAGTGTTATAACACTAATTCTGCCCTTTTGGAGGAGCGCTACTGCTTTTGGGAGTGCTAGAACCCTCCTAAACCTTTCTAGGGAGCGTTATAATGCTCTGACACTCCTTTTGAGGGAGTGCTACCTATTCTGGGCAACAGTTGGTTTGTTGAGAAGAATGGGGGAAAGATATTTTCAATCTTGGAAGGCAGTTGGACTCAAATCCCTAGTCCATCCATGATATTAGGGAAGATCCCTAACTCAAGGAGGAAAATCCTCAACTCACCCCAAAGATATCTCAAGTTGTTGAGCCTCTCCAAGGCTATATAAGCAGGCTTTCTCATGGTGAAAGGGGGATCTCGATGGAGAATCATACCAAACTTATGATCTCATAAGTGATATTTGGAGAAGGGATGAGAAGCATGAAACCTATGATATCATAGGAAACACATAGTGAAGTGGAGGCTAATCAGCGAAGCTATCGTCATTCCAATCGTGGAGCTTTTGAGCAAGGGTTAGGCAAGGAGAACTTGACGAAACTACTACATTCCATCTATGGTTGTAAGTAACGTTTTTTCCTCATTAATGTAATATGCTTGGCCTGTTTCTTTCTAATTTGTGTTTGAAATTACATGAATTTGTCTCTAAATAGATAGGCCTGCTTCGAACTAATCTCGATAGAATAGGAAGTGGTTGTACTTTGTTTGTCTACAGGGCTTATTGAGGATCTCAAGATTGGAGTTCAACTTGGAGCATGCAGGGACAAACACTGGTAAAAGGTATGTCTTTCCTCCTTCTTCATCATGCATTAGTTTGTGTGGACCTAAAAGGAAGTCAGTGACCATGATAAGCAATTTTTGTCTTAGAGTTAAGAGTCTAGCTCTTTGAGGAGATCTACCTGTCTGCAGGGAGATTTTCCTACAACAGAAACTGGCGACTCCACTGGGGAATCGAATCGAAACTTTTGGTCTTGGTTTTTCCTCATAGAACTTGTCTTACACTTTGTTTTCAGACCTTGTTCACCCCATATGTTTGATTTCATACATTGATTGACTCCTTACCCCATCACATGCATCCTGATTGACAAAAATTGACTGAGTTTTTGGTTTTTTTTTTACCTTTTTCTGAGTTTTTGAAGCCTGGTGCCCATGTTAGCCCAGCGCCAGCACTCCCTAAAGGTCTCAGAAAGAGATTTATAACGCTCTGGTGGCCCTTACACTAGAGCACCAGCCTCCTTTTTGCAAAATTACCTTCTAGAATTGTGTTTTTTGCAACTCAGTCTCTGTTTTTGCCTTTGTCCAGCTTCTTTATGCTTCATTACATCTTCCTAATGAAATTTGACCCTCTTCTTTTTTAGAAGTAGGCAATTTGTTGTTCATTTTTTGTGACCTTCTCCCTTATTTTGAGTTTTTGCTCCTGTTGAGAACTTGGAATCGATCCACTACCTTTTTCTCTCTTGTTTGACTGAGCAGAAACTTTGGTGAAGGACATCAGAAGTCTACGAATCTTCTCATTTGGTTATTTTTGAGGTCATTGTTCTTGAACATCTCTCTTTTGTGTGAATGGTTTGATTTTGCTTTGTTGTCTTTTGTTTTCTATTTGCTTTTTATTTCAATCACAGCAAGAGGGTGTGTGTTGTGTGTGCGAAATCTGATCATACCTATCTGAATATCCTTGATTTGAAAGGGTAGTTGGTAGGAGAAGTCTTTGCATTGAATTAATCATCATTCGCATACAAACGACAAAAGATACATTTTAGTGATTGGTTTTCATATTAAAAGGCGTTTTTGAAAATGTTTTAGCATTGCATTAGATTTGATTGAGAACCAATTGATAGATGACATTTTATATTAGTGTTTGAAAGTGAAAACGACTCTTTCTCTTTCCCTTAAATAGGCGTTCATTGAAAAGAAACGATTGCTTATCATCTTTCATGCATCTTTTTGGGAATTGAGTCTTCATTCCATCATTTTCACTTACGCGCACCCTTTGAGTAAAGAACAGTTGTAAAATGAATGCTAATTAAAAATTATCTAGAACATTTTTGTTTTTTAGGATCGTCCACCAACAGTAGACTAGGGTTAGCACTTTGGATTAGGCTATGAGTACA
This sequence comes from Picea engelmannii, assembly GCA_009831015.1. NCBI lineage: Eukaryota > Viridiplantae > Streptophyta > Pinopsida > Pinales > Pinaceae > Picea > Picea engelmannii. Next base: position 2,377,481 of record ML777671.1, read on the forward strand.
ACTCTCCAAAAAATTTCAAAACAAACATTAGCATCCTGAGATAGGGAGAGTTAAATCCAATTGTCGTATTGGTTTTCTGGGATCGCCCTCTCACAAAGGGGTTACGCATGAGGTCACATTCGGGCAAATTATAGAGATTATCCCTTCGTGGTTCAACTGTTTGTAGTGGTCAAATCGTATATTGGGGGTCACTTGGAGGTATACCCACGATTATGTGTGGGAGCCTCTCAATTTGATTTTGGACTTGTTATCCTACCCATACGTTTCGGATCGGACTGTCGACTGTACCCGCCCTGGTGTTTATAGATAAATTCGTGAGTGCGGACACAGACCAATCTCCCCAGATCCACCTGGATCTGGAACAAACCGTAACAGAATACTACTCTTTCCCTAGATCTAAATATTGAATGAACTAAGAGAAATGGATAGTGGACATACCTTATGAACGCTCTCCTTTAATCTCTGTTGTTCCTCGCTCTGCTCCAATGCTCTTGTGTCATTCCAATCACAACAACACAAACCAATCACAGCAAAGGCATTAATATATTCAATACCTAGTCTATACATGTGATCAAGGAATCATGTAATAGGATGACATCATCATTATGGGAAAGGGACATATTCATGT
>ML777671.1:2380599-2407778 GCA_009831015.1 Picea engelmannii
GTGAGTACTCAATTCTTTATCTTTCCATGGTTTGTTTTTGTGATTTAAATGGTTAACAATTGAGTTATGAGGGATTTTTTAAAACCCTACGCGCACAACAAGATTTCCGCAGTCAACCCTTTCGAGACCTGCGGGAATCTAGATTTCCGCAGGTGAGCTTTAACCACAGTGCGGAAAGTCCGCACTATGTGTTAAATCCACCTGCGGGCAGCGCAAAATGAAAAATTTCATATAACGTTTAGCCATAAAAATCAAATTTGTTTATGATTCAAGATGTTGACTATCTTCTTATGGTTATTGTGTAGGTTAATAGTCATACCATGGTACTTGAGTGGAGAGAACGCGAGCATGAAGATGAAAATAATGCCGCCTAAAATCACCCGCAAACAATCGTTGCCTTAAGAAACTGTGGTCTCCTAAAATACTTCCGGATACCGGGCATGAGAGCCCAAGTTCGTCTATTGGAACACTTGATCCAAATGTGGGATCTAGACCAACAGGTTTTCCATGTGGGTGCCCATACATTGACCATTGATATCGAGGATATCTATTTTCTGACCGGATTATCTAGACGGGGTTCATATGTCAGCTTGACCGGTGGTCGCAGAGGCGGTAGAAAGATGAGTGAGTACTGTAGAGACTATTGTGTGCTGGAGGCAGAAAGACGAAGGGGGAAAGTGGCTATCTGGGGAGTGACCGACATCACTCTTCGAACCATCCTGTCGACCATAGCCCGAATGGCGGGTAGTGCTTCTCCTCATATGGCTCTTCAGAGCTACTTTCAATAGCCACTTTTGGTTCATTTAGAATCCCTTGGGAACGTCATAGATGAAGAGGTCCCACGATTATCGTAGAGGATTTTTATCGAAACATATATGGGATCCACAGAACCAATCTTTGGTGATGAGTATAGGACTCCTGTTCGTCCTAGCACCGCAGTAGAAACCAATCCCACACCTGCTCATTCTGTATGGAGGACTTCATTGGGACGTGATCTCTATGAACATTTTGAATCCTTTCGACAACCCTTTCAACCTCATGACCCTCATAGTGAAACAGGACCATCCGTTCAAACCATGAATCACCCAGTCGATCAGGTTATTCACCCTACTTCTACACCAGCACAAGTCCATCCTAATGCTGGACTCATCACCTCTACTCATCCCCAAAGCACTTCAATCTCTACTCCCATTTCTACAATATTTTACTCTACAACTCCACATGATCCTGTTGGGACATCTTCTCACCCGAGAACGCAGACCCCTGCTGGCCAAACACAACCGGCTGGAGGGAAACCAACATCCAACCAACCTTTCCCTCCTAGAGGACTACCTTTCCATGGCGGGCCTACCCCTCCCCAGGGACAACCCACTTTTCATACTCCTCCTGGAGGGAAACCTTCATTTGCCAGTCACACTCTGGTCGTAAATCCACCCCTGGCAGGGGGGAAACCCTCGTTTGCTGGAAACCCTTCACAATCCTGGGGAGTATCTTCAAGAGGCATTTTTACCCAACCCCACGTTGGGGGGCACTTGTATAATAACTCACTAGGAGGAGTATTCAATCATGTCCCCTTTGGAACATCTTACGGGCAATCTTATCCGGGCGGCATCCCAAACACCACCTGGAGTTCTCCAGGACCACAGTCTTATCCTCCTCATGGGCCTCATGTGTATCCGCCTCTGGGATCTACTCCTTACCATTCTCAAGGGAAAAATGTTTATCCTCCTCATGGGAAAATAAATCACCCGGCCTATAATGTTCAGAACCCAACAGGTTATGCCAATGTTTTTCATGCACCATCGAATCCTTCTTATCCTGGCCAGCAACAACCGTGTGTAGGAGGACCTACTAGTTAAAACTATCCACCTAACCTAGTCTATGGTCCTATTGGTGTTCCTATGTCGCACCAGTATCATTTGCACATTAACCAAAAACTACCTTTCCTTGCGACTCTGGATCTCCCAGACTTGTCTCGGTTAACTAATGATCCTATTTCTCATTCACTAGTTTGGCCAGTCATTCCAGCTAAACTTCCTTCTGATATTCATAAATTTGATGGAAACCCTGGCGAAGATCCGAACAACCATGTGATGACTTTCCATTTGTGGTGTTCATCAAACTCCCTCATGAATGATTCTATATGTTTTCATCTTTTCTAGCGAACACTTACCGATTCAGCAGCAAAGTGGTATATTGAACTACCACATGCTTCTTTTCATGATTTCAATTCCCTTGCCATGTCTTTCCTCATGCACTTTCAACTGCCTATTCAATATGAGATGGTTACTGAACTCTTTACCTCCCTTCGTCAAACTAACTCCGTGCATATCTATGACCATATTCCTGAGTGGAGATGACGACGAAGGATGGTCAAGGTAGTCATTCCTAACATACTATTGGCGGAATGGTTTACTAAATCACTCTTACCCCTGATCGCTCGCGATGTCTCTATGGGTGGTGCGGTCACAGAGGAACAAGCCATTGCTCGGGCTCAATATTTAGATTTGGTTTATTCCCAATCTGGTACTTTGTATGATTTTCTTCCGAATGTTGCTCGAGTTAATACCAATCCTTCTAAGCCATCATCCTCATCTCATCCAGATGGTGTTATCGGTTCCGTCAAAACTCAATCTTTTTCCAAATCAACTACACCCTCCTCTACCTCCCCCCAAACTCAGATCTCTGAGGTGAATTTAGTTCAATATGCCCCTTCGCAACAATCCGTAGGTAAGAAGAAGACAAAGAATAAATCAAAAAATAATAATGAACAACCCAAAAATCAAACACCTGCTATCGAAAAGCAACCACAATGGAAACTGAAATTCTCATGTATCATTTGTGGTGACAATCACTACACTCAAGATTGTCCACTTCGAAATGAAGTGGCCAAAATTTTCCAAGCGAAGTCACAACCTCTTATGCTTACTCAACCTTTTCCACAGCAGCAATCCATGGTTGCTCAAACCCCCTCTTCTGGGGGCAGTTCTAGTGATCCTCATGATGAGGCCTCATTGAGTGCACATATTTATATGTTTAATGGGATCAATTTGACCACTCTCTCTAAGACATACGACACACCAAGTAACCCTGACAAAGGAAAAGACACTAACGGTACCAGTACTTTATCGGATCCATCATCATCCTCCGTTAGTCTTCCATCGGTTAATCATTCGTCTGGACCACTCCAGATTGAGAAACCCATGTTCAACTCTATCTTACGCCCTCCTAAGAGAATTATACGTAAAGCTACCTTTAATCCTAGTTCAAGTGTCGCCCAAAACTACAACATTGTTGAAGATTTGGCTCAAGCACTGTGTGATATGTCTGCGTTAGAAGTTCTACAGCACTGCCCCAGTCAACGTAGAACGCTCTTGGCCACTCTTGGCACTGTTGATCCTGAGTCGTCCAATCAGATCATGTTTAACCTGGACAATTATGCGTCTCGGCTCTCCCACCAAATTTCTTTCCAAGTTGATGTGGTTGTTCACAATCAACAAATCCACTGAACTATTCTGGATGAGGGAGCTTCGACTTGTGTCATGTCTTTGGTGTGTTGGAAAGGTTTAAAATCACCAGCACTCAACAAATCCCCAACGATGTTACGTGCCTTCAACGGGCGAGGTTTTCATCCCCATGGGATTTTACAGTACCTACCCATCCAATTGGGTGGAAAAACTGTTACTGTTGATGTCGAGGTGGTCGATGCTCCCCTCGATTACAACTTGTTACTTGGAAGAAGTTGGTTTTATGCTATGACTGTCGTCACCTTGTCAGTTTTTCGATGTGTCCAATTTCCTCATCAAGGTAAAATTTTCACTGTTGATTAGTTGGATTTCTGCACGATCGATGCTCGCGTTCCTGCTACCAACAATATTCCTTTCTTGGGAGATCACAAGATCACATATGAAAGTGTTGGCATTGTCTTACTGAAATATTGTAGCCTCATGGGTACCTTCCCTACACCACTTCCACTGACTACACATCATATTGCCACCGTCGATATGATTTTGACCGCAGCCTATCAATCTTTGGAATCTTCTGACCCTCAGATTGTACCTTGTCCGTTGGAATTCGATGCACTAAGTGACACCGTGCCACTTAGTCCAGCCAAAACATCATACTTTTCTATCCCATCTGCTTCTCCCTCGTCGGATGACCAACATTTATTGGCACCTGACGTTTCCTCGATGCACTCATGGTTGAGTTCCTTGTCGTCTGCAATCGACTGCATTTCCCCAATTTTTCCTTTTGATGAATCTATTCCGGAGATGCTTCGCACTGACAAGTTACCTTGGGATAATAACCATCATCGATCCTCTTTTCTTCCCCCTCGTGAAGAACTTAGAGAAGATATACACTCTATCCCCCCTCCTGGTGTTGATTTTTCATCATCTCCCATGATTTCAACTTCCGACGATTTGGATCTGGTAGTGGACATGGTGATTTCTTCGGTAGGATTATTGGAGCCTGATCTCCTTACTCCTATCGCTACCCTCGACATGTGTTCCTTCTCGAGTGATTATCTTCCATCCAACGAATATCTCCTGCAGGCCATGACCACATTTCATCCTTTGACATGGTACCCTTCCAGAGAATTATCCTCTTGGAAGCCCTGGTTAGGACGAAACCATGAGCATAGTTTCTCTTCTCTGTGGCAAGCTCGTTAAAAAATGAAACAAAGGTCATGAGCATAGTTTCTCTTCTCTGTGGCAAGATCGTTAAAAAATGAAACAGAGGCCTTGAGCATAGTTCTTTTCCTGTGTCAAGCTCGTTAAACAATGAAACATACACCTTTCTTGAACCTTATTTTCATCCACCCTTCTCCTTTTTCTCATCTGCTGGAGAAATTGATGACAACCTCAAAGTCGGTGAATGAATTGAAGCTTGGAGGGCATGTCTCCAGCCTTTGATGATCATTCTAGAGCTAAGCTACCAGCTTTCAAGCTAGGGGCATACCGAGCTTAGTCTTTTTTCTTTCTCTTTCTCGTAAATACATGAGAATGCATCCAGGTAGACTTTTATCTCTTTTTAGAACCTATATGGATACACGAAAAAGGAACCCCCTGAGTCTCCTTTAAGCTCTTTTCAGACTCTCTAAACATGAAAATATTGTCAAGTGATCTTGCTTCCTTTCCCACTCATTAAAAGGTTTGAAAGGGCGTCTTTTGAGTGATAATTTATCTCTTTTTCGGCCTCGCGAGACTAAAATTACGAAAAAGGACAACACTGGAGTCATCTTTAAGTTCTTTTCAGACTCTCTAAAGATGAAAAGATTGTCGAGCACCTTGTTCTTTTCACGCTTGTTAAAGTATTTGAAGAAAACGTCTGTTGAGCGATAGTTTATCTCTTTTTCGGTCTCATCAGACTACTTTATGGAAAAGGAACTGAGAGAGTTCTCTTTTAAGTGTTTTTCCAGACTCTATAATCATGAAAAACCTTCGAGTTTTTTGTCTTTGGAATCGTTAAAAGAAACATCGACAGGCCCATATGGGACCGAACCCTTACTTCTTCCAGTTCATTAAACAAAGGAAGAGGAACTTACCAAAGGTGAGTTATATCAATCATGTGTTACCCTCCTCGAGCTCGTTAAATTAAAAAGAGGTACTTGTCTATCTAGATGGGGGGGGGAATTGAAAGAAGCAAGCCAAACAGTTTTTGAGAACATTACCAAGTAACTCTTAGAGTCGGCCTTGAACAAGGCACTTTGTCTTTGCACACATATGAATCCACCGAACCTCTGCACTGAGCCAATCCTTTGAGTTTTTGTCACTCCTTTGGGTCACCCAACGTAAGTCACAGTATCCACTACATCATCAAGTTTTGGTCCATGTCATGTTTCTGTTGTTGTGCCTCAATGTTCAAGGGAAGTATCCGCCTCGAGAGTCAACCATCACAAATATCTTGTCTCAATACCCGTGTCAGTCCATGTTCATTTGATCTACCAACTACATCTCTTTGTCTGTTTCGTGTCGTTGATGGGGGATACATCAAGGCCCTCCTTCGATAAGTCTATTCCTATCAACTTCAACACATTATCCAGGAACTAGACTTAGCAACCAGTTGGTACTTTGGGACCTACATGCCTCAATGGCAGGCCTCCTCACGTCCAACAGTGGGTTTACATCATTGACCTCTGATCGGATGATTCCATGGATGTTCGACTTCAACTCATACATTCACATTCGTTGGAATGTACTAGAGTACCTTGGGAATCATTGACATTAATGGTGATCTCCCTCGCGCTTGTTAACGATTTACATCATTGACCAATAATCAAGTGGTTTCTGCCATGTTCGACATCAAGACATCTATCCACATGGTTAGATTCATACTACACCGATATCGGTAAGAAGACCCTGGGTTGAGTGATCACACTGATATGTACTTTTCCCAGGTTGCGATGGAGTTTCTCTCGAACAATGACAGATATACTGTTACATAGATCCACTTTGTATTGGTCGTAGCTATGTCTTATCATCTCGTAGATCCATTGTGTATTCTTCATGGATACGATCAGTTCAGGTCATAAGAGTATACATCCACACTATATCCTCGGTGGCTATACCTGTTATCAATACAATTATGGATCCGCAGTGTATTTTATGGCGGCCATATCTTGCAAGTCTTGATCACCCAAACATAGGTATGCCTACCTTGGGTTTGAAACATGTCATAATATTTGTTGGATGTTTGTGTGCAGCTTCTATCAGGTTCTCTGCGTCTATACCCTTGCTTGAAAGTCTACAAAGCATTTTAGTTATTAGTTCCTTTCTTCTAACTTCATACTTTGGGGGGGAATCTGTTACACATCGAAATTACTCACTTCGATAGTGTCGCAAGTGTCATCATTACAAGTGTCGCAAGTGTCACATTTTTCTCAGAAGTGTCGCAAGTGTCAAGGAAAGCACACTACCATGATGCCTATGTCGTGCCTATAACGACATGAGAAGGACACTTGACACACATCAAACACTTGATTTGGAACAGGAGGAATGGTTAACTAGGCTTATGAACCTCTTGCCATCTGAAAGAACCCAAAAAACTGAGTTTTTGGAGGAGAGCGCTCCCCTATACCTCTCTCAAGAGTGTTGGTTCTCCTCTATACACTATATGGGAGCGTTATAACACTACCTCTGCCCTTTTGGAGGAGCGCTACTACTTTTGGGAGTGTTGGCGCCCCCCTAAACCTTTCTAGGGAGCGTTATAACGCTCTGACACTCCTTTTGAGGGAGCGCTACCTAGTCTAGGCAGCAGTTGGTTTGTTGAGAAGAATGGGGGAAATATATTTTCAATCTTGGAAGACAGTTGGACTCGAATCCTTAGTCCAGCCATGATATTAGGGAAGATCCCTAACTCAAGGAGGAAAATCCTCAACTCACCCCAAAGATATCTCAAGTTGTTGAGCCTCTCCAAGGATATATAAGTAGGCTTTCTCATGGTGAAAGGAGGATCTGGATGGAGAATCATACCAAACTTATGATCTCATAAGTGATATTTGGAGAAGGTATGAGAAGCATGAAACCTATGATCTCATAGGAAACACACAGTGAAGTGGAGGCTAATCAGCGAAGCTATCGTCATTCCAATTGTGGAGCTTTTGAGCAAGGGTTAGGCAAGGAGAACTTGAAGAAACTGCTACATTCCATCTATGGCTGTAAGTAATGTTTTGTCCTCATTAATGTAATATGCTTGGCCTGTTTCTTTCTAATTTGTGTTTGAAATTACATGAATTTGTCTCTAAATAGATAAGTCTGCTTCGAACTAATCTCGATAGAATAGGAAGTGGTTGTACTTTGTTTGTCTACAGGGCTTATTAAGGAGCTCAAGATTGGAGTTCAACTTGGAGCGTGCAGGGACAAACACGGGTAAAAGATATGTCTTTCCTCCTTCCTCATCATGCATTAGTTTATGTAGACCTAAAAGGAAGTCAGTGACCATGATAAGAAATTTTTGTCTTAGAGTTAAGAGTCTAGCTCTTTGAGGAGATCTACCTATCCGCGGGGAGATTTTCCTACAACAGTTACAAGTACGGTTATAAAGTTGTAGTTGAACACCAGAAAAGCTTGGGCTAGTTACCAAGAACCACTTTGCAGGATAAGGTAAATAAAATTCAATCCACATTAAACTTTGTTATTAATATAATACAGTCATTTTTATATCATCGATAAATTTAATTTGTTACAACTTTGTTTTAATTAGGGGAGCATCACTGTTAACGAGCCCACTATTATTGGAGAGTGGTGCATTGATAGCAGTTTGAAACCAGAAGATGGTTCTCCCATGCAGTCTCATTCCACTGGGGTGCAGCCACACGATGGTGCTACGATCGAGGCACATGATGGTAATATGGTTGTATTTTAATAATATACTTAATAATTTCATAGTTATATATGTTGTACTTCTATTTTTTTTTACTTATGCATTTATGATTGTCCTTATAAAGTTTGTGGTCTCAATGGAAGAGAATGTCATACTTGAGGGTCATACATTTGAAGAGGAGAATGTGGGTGAAACCATTCCAACGATGTCAACTAGTGCACTAGGTAAATAATGACATTGCATGTGTTTCTTTTAATATTACTGAACTAGTTCAATGATATTTAAAAATTGGCCATCTAAATTTTATATTTTTTCTTTTGTAGGTGATTCCTCATCACAATGACCTCCATTACCTCGTGAGTACCCCGTGACTAGGCATTCTCTGCGTGAGAGGACACAATCACAATCAAATTTTGAAGAGCAGCCAGAGAACAAAGACATAGATATTGATGAAATGCTTAGGAATTTTAGAGCTAAGAAGAATAGGTCAGCTAAAAATAAATAATGATGTACAATATTTTAATAACCATTTATAAAATCTATTTCCTACGAAATGATTTTTTGTACTTGTTGGGTCGCCAAATTTTCATTCTTTTACCAACCTTTTACTTCACTTTTCACCATATTCCACTTTCCCACAGCCTTATATTAAGACCATTTTCATGATTACATATGCATTTAGACCTATTATTTTCCAAAGCATTCATTTTAGTATTTTTTAGTGTGTTTATGATTAAATATTGGAAAAATAACATGTTTTCATGTATATATCAAAGTGGGATGAGTTCTATGATTTTATAAGTGCAGTTTAATACTCCAACCAAGTCATATGATGGAATAGAATAAAGACTCTTTTCACATCAATTTCCATTCTCTAGTTTTAGATGCAAAGTTATTTAATGTAGTGTATGATGTTGTGGAATAGTTGTTACTTTTCTCTTAGGATAATTGAGCTCACTCCAAATGGATCAAGGAAACATTTTATTTCATTGTAAACAGTTGTGAATATTGGTATGTATAGATGTTTATTTTTGTTGTAAATATTTCAATAGATTTATATGATGGGTATTGGGAAATTGAGAGTGATGTGAGGGGGGGAAGGGCCCATAAGAGCTTCCTCCTTCATGTGGTTGGCCCTGCTCAGTAGAGAATAATTTATTGGAGCCCTTTAATCTTGGAGCAAACCTCCATCGATCGAACAGAGCAACAACAAAGTCAATGTTGAGTTTGTTGTTGCTACTTCAAATCAAGGGAGGCAGTTTGATCAAATATTAGATGCATGTCTCCAATAAATTATTCTTGAAACCAAGAGGAGCTCATTCAGGTATGTTCTGACACTCTCATAAAAATGCATCTTAGAGTAAATAATTCGCTACAAATATGACTTGTATTGATTTTGTAGATATTTATGGAGGTTGAATGATTTTGGCAAGCACTTTAATATATTTCTTCGTCGAGTGAGGGAAGCTCAAGACAAATATAGGATCATATAGTTGAAGAGAAACAAATGGGGGAAACCATTCCAACTCTACCAACCATTCATCGGATTAGGTGTGATTTATCCTTTCAACATAGTTTATATAGCCATCAATTCTGGTTATGTTTAATGTTTATGAATTTTTATGTGATTATTTATTAATGTAGGGTTTGCTATGTGATAATTTATTGAGATATATCATTTGTTTAATACTTGTCATGTTCTCATCTTGCATCCAATAATGGTAGATACGAGTCCACTTATATTGAGTGAAATAAACCTTAGATTATTGTATGGATTGATGAACAGTTAGTTCATGCATCTATTGCTAGGGGTCCTCCTAGACTAAGGCCAAAGGAAATGAGAAAATTTTCCATAAATAGTTTTGTTATACTATGCCTCCTTTTTTCAAGGCATTGTTCCAGATCATGGAGCATGTACTGTTACCATCCATCCTAATAAGATCATCTTCTTCTATGTTTGTTTCATATTTATCTTTCCATATCCGTTCTCATAGTTCATTTTTACCTTTTAGTCATCTTATGGATACAAAAATTTATTAGTGATCTGTTTTGAGCCATAAAATAAAGGACTTTCATTTGAAGAACTTCTACAAGTTTACTCAAATTTCTTTCTGGATCACTTTAGGCTTATTTTTGGGACCTAGTTAAGTGCAAACAACTTGTTGTTCATGTTTTCTTACTTTCTTTTGCCAATTTCCAAAAATAATAAATAATTGGGTTTTAGGTTTCATGACACCCTTCTTCCATTATAGGAGTCATGAGTTTCAAGGCTAGCAACTAAGAGTTTGTAGGGAATAGGAATTGAAGAGGTTGAGAGCCCTCCAATGAATGAGAGATTGATAAATCTATCATGCACTTATTTTACATTTCAAATATTGAATATGAACTCCAATCTTGTGTGAGATTGATACATACATTTGAAGGGAACCTTACATTCTAGATTAGGAAACTACATCTGTAACAGTTTCCTTGCTTTAATGACTAGAAAATTTCCAACACATTTATGGTTAGTAGTGAACCTACTAAAATGGATTGATGATTCAAGGATTGGCACCCTTTAAACCTTTCCATTGCCTACCTATGTGTGTGTATGATTGAAATTTGGTCTCCTACAATGCAATGATTGTAGAAAATACGTATAATACATGTAATGGTATGCCATCAGACCTATTCTAGCAATTAGTAGGCTCATTTGCAACTTGTATCTTAGGTAACGATGAAACCACTCAGTGGATTAAGGGAGAACCTTCTAATGATGAAAATCACCCAATACCTGTAATCAATGTAGCCTTGCATTTTCGGATGATCAAGATGAAGGAACATTGTAAACTCCAACTGTAGGGATAACCTAGTGTTCTCAAAACTCCTTGAGATTACCCAAAACTCAGGTGTGTCTACATAAAAGAGTCAATAAGGTCTACAGCATCAAAACTAGACATTTGGGTTTGGAAGTCAACAAGTCTTATATTTGGAGAGGGTCTAGTTTAAAAGCTTCTCTATATGTCTACATGCACAAACTACAAGAAAATGTGTAGGTGTTAGCACAATATTTCCAGTAATGATGTAATATTTTCTTTGACAACTGTATGCATGGTTGAAACTTCTTTTGAGGAAAAGAAAACAATTCACATGAAATACATTTTGTTTTCTTGAATTTCTCTAAATTTCTCTCATTTAGGGGCTAAATTTCGCTCATGGGCTAATTTTCCATGGTTTTTCCCAAAACAAGATTCGCTATTTTAAAAATGATTTGCCCAAATTCTATAGGATAAAATTATTTTACCTTAAAAATCGCCAAAATTTTATAAAAACTATATAAAATCCTTAGAAATTTAAATATTTTTACAAAAATATCGCCAAACATTTATAGTTGGAATAGGAATGATTAATAAGATTCGCAAAGGTTTCTACATTTAAAAATAAATTTCCATCCTTAAAATCATCCCTGTTCTTGATTCAAGATATTCTATTTAGAGTGTTGTTGGATGGTTTATAGGTAAACTATTATCCCAAATTAACATTGAATGGACATTTAACTCAAGATCATAGTTCTAGGATGCTTTGTATAGTTAAATACAGTTGTCAAATAAACATTATAGGTTCTTATCATGGTATTTCTTATTTGGATTGAGATGGTGTTCAACTTAAGATCAGTTGTTTCAATCGAAACTATGTTATCATTTATGACTTATTCCTTGCTGCCAAAAGTTTGTGAAGCACATTGATGTAGGGCACTATCAACAAGGTTGTCTAGTTTATTGATGAAAAGGTGAGAAAAAATTGCAACCCAAATACAATTATTTATACGACAATAATATATGGTCTTTGTCAACAATAAATCATTGCAGAATCCATAGGGATTCTTGAAGGATTGGTGACTTAAGGCCTTTCTCTAAACATTAGTATTTGGAATATATCAATGGTAAGTATTTCCAAGAAACTGAATACATACATATCCTAAAGACTACCCCCTCGTGAATACCTTATTTTTTGTTTTATTTCTTTTGTGGGTTCCTTGACTATCCATGGCCCCTTCTCTTTTTACCATTTCTTTATTTTGTAGATCTAGAGTAAAGGACTGGGTTGTTGAGCAATTCCCTTAGGTCCTTGTTTATTTTTTGCCTAATAGTGAGCCTTTTCTTTCCTTATTTTTTTCTTCTAATCTCATTGAGTACAATTATGTTTAATCATTTCCCCAGTGTTTAAAGGAAGTGAAGGTTAAGGGTCATATAATTGGGTCCATAGGTAGTGATCAGTGAACCAAATGTTCATCCATGTTGTGAGGAGAGTTCATGCCCGACCTCACATAGCCTCCTAAGTACGTTCAAAAGGCCCAACACACTCTTGAATAGGACCTCTCAAAGACTCTTTCCTCCATATTTTACCTCATGTTACTGCCCAAAGTTTCACTTAAATGAGAAATCCATGAAACACGAGTGCAACCCAAGGGGGGCTAAGGAAGGCTACCCACTGTCACCACAAAAGCTCTTCCTCTTGCTTTAGGATGGATTTCCTCTAGAACAATGGAGGTGTCCTTAAGTGAAGTGTAATATGAACCATATAAGTAAATGGGATGGTGGATAAAGACCAATGCCAATCCAAATGGTTATGGAGTCAAGGAATACGAAAAAAGACGGTTTAAAATATTATGGAGAAAACGTAGTCAATCCATGCATTTATGTTCCATGAGTATTTCATGTAGATTTTTAGGTTATATGATAGTGAGTGAGATATCTAGCAACATATGCACCATCACAACCAATGTATTTAAATCCAATAAATAATATGCAACCCTAATAGTGAAGGAACAACCATAACCTGAGATTATAAGAGATAAGGACCAAGTAGGACAACCTTCAATAGAATTGACAGCCTAACAACACATCACATCTTCCATAACAATTTCATAGGATTAAATGAGCCATTAACATGTGAAAACATCCAATTTGTCATTATAGCAGAAATCTCCCCAAATATCCAAGATTACATCAAGGATGTCACCCTAAGTGCATCAATTGGTCCCTTGGAGTGATTTCCATTTGGTGGTGAATTCCCTATTTTTATGATTTCACCTTGGTGCATTAATTGGTCCCTTGGTCCCTTCGTCTCTTGGTCCCTTGGAGAAATTTTCCTATGGTGGAAACTTAACTATTTTTTAGGATTTGATCGGAGTGCATCAATTGGTCCATTGGATTGATTTCTCCAATTTTTTGGATTTCATCCTACACATCAATTTCCCTGCTGGGGAAATTTCCCTTTTTTTTAGGATTTCATTATGTGCATCAATTGGTCCCTTAGATTTATTTCCCTTTGTGTTGAATTCCCTATAATTATTTTAGGATTTCAATCTAATTCATCAATTAGTAATTTTAAGCGATTTTCCTTTGGTGGTGAATTCCCTACTTTTTAGGATTTCACCTGGATTTCGTCTATAAAACCTCCAATGATAATTATTTCTCTCGTTTTCCCCTTTCATTTTACAAATCACTGAGAAGACCGAGATATTCCATTCTATGTCCATTGCAGGTTGTAGGTTAAATCTTTCACAATGGGGAAGATTCAAAATCTCATGCAATTCAATCTCCTGGCATGTGGGAAAACATGAGACAAAAAAGTGATACTATGCTACAAAATTTGCACATCTACCATGACCTATGTATCATGTTTTAGGAGCTTCACCACACATCATGTTGAAGGATTTTTCTCTATCTAAAATGGTTCTTTTTCATATTTCAATTTTGTTTATGGATTGGAAGATATCATTGTCACAAGCCCCAAGGCTACTTAGTTCTTCAAGGTCTCTCCCTTCTTAAACAACTCTCCAATTATAGATCCAAAGGATATGGCAAGATGATTCATATACATATATGGAAGGATTTATTCATTATCTGAAATAGGTATATGATAAATTTTGATTTCACCTCTTGAAACAAAATCTATAAGCAATCTGAAGCAACTGCCCAAAAATAGCATTGGAATTTTTGAAATTTATCTTCTTTACTTATGAATTTTAACTACTCCATAAAATTCTCATCAGTCCACCATTTGAAGCTCAAGATAGCTCATTTTCTTTGTTTGAGCATCATCCACATCGGTTTTCCATCACATGACAAAACCATATTTTTAATGAAAAATCAAGAGGTCCACCCCTAAGCCATTTTTCAAAGTCAATACTTGCCAAAAACCCCAAAAGGAAACACTACTGGAAAACTTGACAAGCTACCCATTAAAAATGATGAAGAAAGGTAGATCTATGAATAATCCTTTGATACACATGAACCCCCATGAATAATCCTTCAATACTTGTGAGCATGTAATAGGTTCGAGAAAAGGGTTTGTAACTACATGAAAACACTTGTCAAAAATCTCAATAATGGAAACCATTGGAGTGGTGACTCCAAGAGAACCTAGCTAACATATAACAATGGAGGAAATTTTCAAATGTCATTCTTTGTCGCCTCTTTGATATCATTTTTTTTGTTTTTTGTTTTTATTTCAAAACACCTACTGATCATCGGTTTTCCAAAGTCTCTAGCATTGTTTCGATAGTGTAAACATCGCAGGTGATACATCGTTGATATAGCATACATGTATGAAGACTGACATTACCTTCCGTCGGTCTTTCGACATCCATAGCATCGATGCCATGGCATCAACGTCGCAAGTGAGCCGTCGATGATATCGCATACACGTCTGAAGACCGATGTTACCTTTCGTCGGTCTTTCGATGTCCCTAGTGTCGCTGCCATCGATTCAACATTGCGGGTGAGACATCGTTGATATAACATACATGTCTGACGACTGACGTTACCTTTTTTCGGACTTTCGACATCCCTAGCGTTGTTGTCATGGTGTCAATGTCGCAGGTGAGATGTCGTTGATATAGCATACACGTCGGAAGACTTACTTGACCTTCCATCGATCTTTTGACGGGTTGTAGCATCGCAGGTCAGACGTTCTGACATCGTTGTAGCGACGTCCATAGTAGGCTTGGAAAGTGAAGTCTGAGATGACACGTGTCTGCATGAAACGTTTCAACAGAGACGATATATGTGTCGTTGGAAAACCGATGTCATGTGAAATGACGTTTGACATGGTCTAATTTTTTTTTTCTCCTGACAATATAAAGTGGTAACTGCTACGAACACACCGTCAGAATTTGACCCAAATGTACTAGTGTGTAGTCCTTCTAAAATCATGCCTCGATTGATCATGATTGAAGATTATTTACTGCGTGAATGTGGAAGGTATTTTTGAATATGTACCTCTATTATACTCATTCTTATTTGATTATTGTTGACCATGATTCACTCCTTTGAGTTCCTCTGCATAACTCTTATCATTTCCTTTATTCTTCCTTTCTGGCAACCTAGAGCAATTCTCTTCAACTAGATGAGTGGGGCTTCTATTTTATTCAACACTCTCATTGTGGTTTCCATCTTCTTTGTATGAGGTATCACCAATGCATTCAAAACTTGTTATGTCTAGTACTGGAGATTTATTCAATTTCTTGTTGAGTCTGTCAACTTCAATCCTCAATGATATGACTTATTGTTCAATCTTCTTACAATCTTCTTCCTTCTTTGTCATTTTGATCTTCATTACTTCTTATGTTCTAATTTCTTCCTCAAGTTGAATCTTCAAGGAGATGATTCCTTCTTCGAGTTTTCTTTCTTGTTGATTGAATTGTGCTTCAAGCTTGTTTTCTTTAAGTTCTTATTTCTTCTCTTATTCCTTTATTAATTATGAAATTTCATATTCTAGACATTGCTTCTCTTCCAATTGACTTGCATATGTTTTTTCAATCCTTATGCCTTTTTCTTCTAGGAATTCTTCAGGAATTTGAACACCTTCCTTTAGCTTTATCAATTCTTTCTCAAGTGACTTGTTTTCTTCTCTTTCTTTCTTTAGTTCATCTAAAGCACTGATTAGTTCTTCTTCAAGATCTACTATGCCTTCTTCACAATCTTCTTCTTCTTAATTTGTTTGACATGGTGAGCATATTTCTTCTTGTTCAAATTTGGTATCTTCTTTATTCTGATTAGGATGATCTGTCTCTATGATAGAATGAGATTCCTTAAAGTATATATTATGTAGCTTATCCCAAAGCTCTTTTGTTGATGAGTATTGTCCCGCTTTGACTTTAACGGAATCACATAATCCTTCCAGAATGAAATCCATTTCTATTTTGTTGTTCCTTTTCAATTCGTTCTTAGACGCAGTCTTAAGAGGTATATTTGTAGCAGTGTATCCTGTAATAACTGAGTTCCAAACATCAAACCCCTATGCTTGTAAAAGAAAATTCATCATGATATTCCACATATCATAGTTCTAGCCAATATGACCATAAAACCATGGTATTCCATTATCTTTGTATGCACTATTCTTTATCTCCATGATCTACCTTCCAGTGGTTAAACTTTTTCCTGAAGGGACCTTTCTCCAATACCAATTGTTGGAATACTAAGAGGGGGGGTGAATCAACATGATCACTTCTTACCACTTTCAATCACAATATATAAACTTAAAATTTATCAACATTATATCATTTATGATTTCATTCCATATATCATTGGAATATATCAAATAATCACATGCATAGTACATCAAAATTTACGTGAAAACCCAAATGGCAGAAAAACACATAATGTTTTCTTATATATATCAAGAATACATTCATAGAAAGAACCAAATTCAAAATTCTCCAGCACCAACTGGAAGGAGGCACCATCCCCCTAATTTACAGGCACCAACCTGAAGGAAACTACAACTCCCTAAATTCTCCGACACCAACCCCTTGATTTACAGGCACCAACCTGAAGGAAGCACCAACTCCCTAAGTTCTTTGGAACCAACCGGAAGGAGGCTACAAACCCCTTTCCTTGCCTCATCTTGCCACCCTGAAATATAAGTGTAGACTCACTGTGACTACCACTGATCAACCTGTAACTGCCACTATCATTGATACATCAACCAATCTGTCATAGTCACTATCACATCAACCAACCTATCACTGTCACTTTCATAGATATACCATCATCAACCAACTATAACCAGATCCACACACATGGATACCAAAACCATCATCATACCATGTACATCACCCATGTACATAAACCATGTACCAAAACCTATACCATATCATGTACATCAACCATGCAAATAAACCATGTACCACAACCTGTACTATACCATGTACATTAATCATCAACCGTGTACATAAACCATGTACCACAACATGTACCATACCATGTATGTCAACCATGTACATTAATCATCAATCATTTACATCTACCATGTACATCAACCATGTACGACAACATGTATCATACCATGTACATCAACATCAAGACATGCCTCAAGAATGTACCATAAACATAAACCTCAATAACAAAACTAACACATAAGAATACATATGATCTCATAGTTGACTTGATACATAATATTACAAACGTGTAGCTCTTCGTCAACTTCAACAACAAGAGAATAGTATCTTCATCAAACTTTACCTCAGTCTCACGAGACTAGTTTTGGATTATTAACAAAAACTAAATGTCGACAAGAATAACTATGTACCTATAATGAATAAATGTATGAAATTTTAACCACATATACTCTAATCTCTTTCTTCCATCTCCTCAAAATTTGGTCTGAAAAATTTTAGAACAAAAGTTCTAGAGAAAACAACAAACCTTTATGAATTTTATCCTATTCTGGAGAGAGAACTTGTAAAGCATACCACGTGCTCAATATTTGATATATGATTATGAAACACACAAACAAGATACTAAATACTTTTACATTTACACTTCAATTAGTCTCATATAATTTGGATCCTCTATGAAGAAGTTATGACTATTTTACATGGAACATCTCTTTGAGACTAGTTTCAGGACTAACCAAAAACGCTATCTTCCACAGGGTGTATCACCAAAAATAAAATGACCCAAAAGTGGATATTTGTACCACATATACCTTGATATGTCTTCTCAACATATTCCAAGTTTTTTTATATGTTTCATTCTAAAACAAAATTTATAGTGCAAATGTTAAGATGACCTTTAAATAACATACCTTAGAACACATCATCACAAGACTCCATCCTTCCTTGGAATATCTCCCTTATTTACTTCATCTTTCCTCTAAAATTTGCCTCATATCATCTTGGTTACCTAAGATAAGAATCACTTTCTCACTTAGATAGATATTCAATGAACTTGTGTGCATACAAATGAGATATTCTTTGAGGTGTAATTATATTTTTTCAAGTAACCTCTTTCCTTAAATTTAGGGCTTCTTGAAATTTCTTGTTACAACCACTTTACACTTTCATTAATGACTTGCAACCAATTAGGGGCTTCTTAACCCATCTTTGGGTCTTTTTAACCCTTCTTTGGGGCTTCTTAACTCATCTTTGGGGATTCCAACTCCATGACCTCATAACTCCTCAATCATGAGGAACCATGTGGCGTACCACCTACCATTGGAAATGGAATGACAATGACTATCCACCTATGAGTGTGTTACATGCATTTACACTTTCCTCCATGTCCTTATTCATCAAACAACTTCAGTCTTCATGACCACACCTATGGGTTTCTTGTAGACTTCTTCAAAGTGTCTTCCTATGCAGGCCATGCTTAGAGCTATGCCATAAGGGGACCACTATTGACATCAATGAAAACCAACTATCCAACAACATCAATGCCAACCAACTTTCCAACAGAGGTGACAAAGAGAACTTCTATATGGGGAAGATAATTGATAACCAATTGGAATCCATAGAGAGCTTGGGATTGGAATTTATTGGTGCAAAGGATGTCCCTTTTTTTATTCATTTACTTTCTTGAAAACTTGTCATTGATATGACACTTTAGGTCATATTAGGGAGGGAATTTTAAATGTATTCTTTTGTAAAATGACCATATTGTCCAAATTCATTTAATTTAAATGAGAATTTATCATGATCCATTTTCTAAAGGTGGTTCTAGTTGTGTAGATAAAATTTATGGCTTTAAGGTCATTCTACTTCAGGATTGAAATCGAGAGTCCAACGATTCAAGTACATGCCCCTAGGGCTCGTGAAGTATGGCCCATTGCAAAAGATGAGGTGTTCATCCTCTTTGAGCTCAAATAGAAATTTGTAAGAACATCTTCCACAAAAAAAAAAAGGAAAAATTACCTTAGATAGACACCATCCAAATTTTCTAAACCCATTGGTCAATGTCCTCTGGGGATAGCAATAAGCATGTGAAATGGCCTATGAGGAAATGTTTTTTTATTTTTCAAATCATATATATTATAACTTATCAAACTATTTGGTGATAAAATCATTTTTATAAAAATAAAATTTATCATTTAATTTAGGCTATAATCCATTAATATTTTGTTGCCACCTTGAAAATTAGGCAAAAACACCAATACATGAGTGTCACTTGTGCATCGCTGTCAAATAGTAATAATAAATCCCATATTAGAACATCTAGAGAAAAATCAACATTTCATAGAAATTATAGAAAACTTACAACAAAAAACAATGGCATTGGAAACTATCATTAGAAATACATAAAACATTTTTTTCTACTAAAATCTCCAATATAAAAACATTATATACAACATATTATACCATGTTGGTATACATATACATGTTGAAATAAGTGAACAAAAAAGTAAGGATTAAAAAATGTTGTCTCATACAAATACTTATATGATTTCAAATATAAGTCCATGGTATTCCCAAGAGTATCGATAGCTACCTGAAAATTTGGATGTAGCAAATATTCCATAAAGTTTATAATACACAATCATGAATTTGGAAAATACAAGTATATAGATAATTATTATCATAAATTAGGATACAAAATTCAAGAAATTTAGCCAAATTTTCTTTCAAAATTTTTAAATATAGTCAAATTAGCGAAAATTTGCTTAAAAAAACATTGCTATGAGGGCTCTCATCACAAGGGTTGATGCTTTGATCCTAGGGATAGATGGTGGTATCTTATATATCATTTCATTGGCTTTCTTCACAAATCTCGATGGTACAAATTTTGGTGTAGACTTTTAGTGGGCGTAAACCAATGCAAAAATGCCAAGGCTTTAGTTGATAGAGGGGGAGAGATGGTAGGCTTCACCCTACTAGATCCATGGCCAAGAGAGTGAATTGAGCATGATAACCAATAGCTAAAGTTAATTAAGGTGCACAAAAGGGAGAAAAAAGTTATATCCAATACTCTAAGTTAACAAAAATTATGACCATAATCATAATAACTATTGTCTAGACTCAAGGATGAGAAGAGAATAGTATTTGATCTACTTATATATGCACAAGGACTACAATGTAAATCTCACATATACAACCACTACCTCTTGATGCCCCATGACAATCTTAGAGACTAGATGCTCTCATGGAAATTAAACATTAGCCAATGGTGAAAAAGTCCCCATTTCTCATAAATGGATCCCATACCTTTAAATTGTCTTACATTTTTTTTATGTTATGTCTTTCTCTTTTAATATTCTTTATTTTATTTTAATGTCTTTTAAATTTTTTGTTATATTTCTTCATTATAAATATCCATACACTTTCATAATATTCATAAATAATAAAATAAAACATATTATATTTAACATATATAATGTTTATCTTTAAATATTAAATCGTTAAAAAAAAATTATATGGCAATTTGAGACAATGCTCTTTACTTTAAAGAAATTAAAATAAAACAAGATATACCCTATAAATAATAAAATAACAAAAATTATAATACTTTACTTCTTGGAATTATATTTTATTTTTCGTTTACATATTTAATATAAAATTTTCATTCCTATATTGAGAAATTGATTTTTCATATATAATATTTATTTTTAAATATAAGTCATTAGAAATTGATTTCTATACTCTATCGATACACCAAACACTCTCATTTATTTTTTTTATCGCCAAGCTCTAATATTTTTGGTTATTTTTGCCTATTAAGATTTAGGTAGGTGACTTAGGGTTGGACCGTCATTACCACTTTATGTAAATGCCTAGTGTGTCATTAAGCTTTTAGTTTGTCCTATTGCTATGTTGCATACTTTATATAGGCTTCATATTTCAAAAATAATTTCAATGTGATGTGATTTCTATGTAACATTTACATGTCTTAAAAAAAATTACAAAATATTAATATTAAATAAATAAAAATATATGATATTGATGTTAATTTAAAGGTAATAATTATATATAATTTTTTAAATAATTTCAAAGTGATGTGATTTTTATGCAACATTCACATGTCTTAAAAAAATTACAAAATATTAATATTAAATAAATATAAATATATGATATTGATGTTAATTTAAAGGTAATAATTATATATAATTTAAATAAAAAAAATTGTGATGATTTAAATTAAAAATTGGATTTTCAAATTTTTAAATTATAAAAATTTGAAAAAATATTTATAGTTTGAAAAATTTAATTCTCCTTATAATAAATTTAAAATTAAAATTTTCTTCAAATATATTTAAAATTAAAATAAATAAATATTAATTAATAATAATATTTTGATCTAGTCAAATCTTGATAGAGTAATAGGTTTTGATGTTGTGCATGGTTATTTAAATTCAAAACTGATAGTTATTAAAAGATATAAAAAAAATCCAACCATGATAAAAATTGGTATGATGATTGGTGTGATCTATAAGGAAAACTTTATCAAACACAAACTAACTCTCACAAACAAAAAAAAATAATATGCTCATCCTCTAATTCATGTATTCATATTTATATATTATCAATAAATATAGAATTTTAAAATGAAAAGATTTTATATAAATGAATATAGAATTTTAAAATGAAAAGATATTATATAAATGAATATAAAATTTTAAAATGAAAAGATATTATATAAATGAATATATAATTTTAAAATGAAAAGATATTAAAAATAATATTCCTATATATTGAACCTGGATGTAAAACTTTGAGTGGCTAAGCCCACTAAATTATGATTTCCTTCTCACTATTATGTAACAAAGGGTCCTACGAAATTTGAAATGATGTGTTGGATGTGAAACTTGGGCATCAGGCGTGCCACTGCCCTATCATTCTGGCTTCTTTTGAGCCGTCACCTTGTCGCATTGAAACCAAAATATTATAATTAACAGAAGAATCACTAAAAGCAAAACCGGAGAAAAGGGTTTCCGAGGACCCGGCGCTGTAACCGAAAATAATTCTGCGTTCCAGTCGCCTTACCAGCATCATGTTTTGTGTCCTGCCTTTGTGAAACTGCAAGCCGGTTTCCAAGAGTTATTTTACACGTGAGCCTTGGAAAAGTGAAATACTGGAGTCGATTTAGCATGACCCCGCACAGATTTCTTCGAGCCACTACCACATAATTAAAGTCATGGTGCCCTCAGTTTTTTATTCACTTTCATCATCCGCATCCACAAATGACAAAATGCATTGGTTGAGCAGTTTCCATCGGAAAAGAAGTTGAGACACACAGGCTCCACAGAAGAATATTTTGTTCTAATTGCTGATCCACTCGTTAGACAATTTGATATTGCACCATTCAGATCCGAACGAGTGTTCAGGCGCACAATCAGAAGCAGTATTCTGCACAACCCCACCGTATTCCACCGCACCTGATCATGCAGTATACACTATTAAAGTAGATTTATATATAAATATCACTCATTAGATCTGATAATCGGCAGTGTTTGTGGAAGGAATTTGGGTGTGAAAAGCAGTGCAGGAGCAATGTCAATGAGATCAAGTGTCAGCGCAGGAAACAGCCACATATCAGTATGGCAGTCTCCAGTTCCATATCTGTTGGGTGGAGTGGGTGCCATGCTCGTTCTCATAGCCGTTGCTGTGACTATTCTTGCATGGTCCTACTTCAAGGAAAGCACTACTGGCCACGCTGAAGACGAAGAAAGTAACAGATCGTCGGGGCATCTTCATAATGTAGAGCATGGTAACAGTGGGAAGAATGAGAGAATGGAGGATATGTCAAACCTTTCAGATCAAAAGGACGAAATGAGAGTGATTGTCATTATGGCAGGGAATCAGAAGCCGACCTGCATTGCTAAACCTATGTCTGTGGCTGCCGCAGCTTTATAATCCCAATACGAGCATACACTGCGTTGAGCTTCTCGTTCCAAAATTGGAGATCTGCAAGGTGAGGTGAGGAATATTGTAATTTAGAAGTTAGAGCTGCGAGAAGGATTGAATTTCATCAGCGTTAATGTTTAGATATAAAAGGGAAATTGCAGCTTTCTCGTTATCATCTCGGATATCAAAAGGGGGATATATTTTGCATGTATGTGTAATATCGGGTGTCAGTAAAGGGGAATTTGACAGAGGTAATGGAGAATTTGACAGATGTGAGTTGAAGCATTTTTAGGCCGATCTGTGGCTGAAATAGATTACTGCTCTCTGGCCATTTTCAGGGATTGGCTGAGTGCCTGAAACGGCCATGATGTATATATCATAATACATAATATGAACATGATGTATATGGAATCGATTAAAAAGGGAGAGAATTTTTCGATTACTCTTAAATTTTTACATGAAATCACAAATTTTTTTTTACTGTTTAAATTGTATTTTTTATTGTAGAAATGGATTCAGTATGCTGAAAATTTTTTGTGTCATTAGAATTATACATAAATAACCATTCATATCTGTAAATCCAACAATCACTTACCACAAATATAACCTAAAAATATGGTCAAAAAAAACAAAACAAAATTTGAGCTTACTGCTTATTCTCATGGCAATTTAGTTGGAATTCAGTTATACATCTCATACAGTCTGAGTGGGCCTAATGGTTAAGAACATGTGTTTTCTCTTAAGAGGTCACAGGTTCAAATCCAGAGGAGGGTAGGGTATGTATATCTTCGTAGACTTTACCAGTCATATACAGATAGTTCTTCCATCCAACAATGAACATCACAAGGGGTGTTGATATTTATTTTTTTAACAACTCCAACTTTACACAATATACATACCAATTTAATGTAATTTAATCAATGTCCAACTTTACACAGCATATCCATTTAAATTAATAATTTTAAGTAATATTAATTTTTTTAATAATAATGAATTCTAATAACTTAAATTAATAATCAATAATCTATAAGCTGAAGCAATATTTAAATTTTTTAATAATAATAAATTCCAATAACTTTTTCATTTAAAACTGAACTTGTTTTTTCAAGGATGATTATTTACATATTTTGAAATTTCCATTATATAAATGCTTCCAAGAACTTTAATCTTATATAATAAAGGATTGAGTTTAAATTGCATTTTTTTATTATAGAAATGGATTCAGCTTGTTGAAAAACCCTTGAGTTATCCAAATCATACAGAAATAACCATTTATATCTGCAAATCCAACAATTACTTACCCAATTTCAAACAAATATAGTCTAAAAAAAACAAAAAAAAACATTTAACTTACAGTTTATTCTCATGGCAATTTAGTTGGAATTCAGTCCCCATCAGATTACTGGTTCAAATCTGATCAGTCTCCATCAGATTACTGGTTCAAATCTGATCAGTCTCCATCAGATTACTGGTTGAAATCTGATCAGTCCCATGGGACATCCAAACTCAATCCAATCATGATGACAACATCCCACTCATGTACAGATCGTTCTTCCATCCAACATTAAACATCACAGGGTGTGTTGATATTTACATAGTAAGTTTTTAACAACTCTAACTTTACACAACATAAATACCAATTTAATGCAATTTAATCAATGTCCAAATTTATACATCATACAAATTTAAATTATTAATTTTAAGCACTATTAATTTTTTTAATAATAATAAATTCTAATAACTTAATTAATAATCAATAATAATCTATAACCTAAAGTAATATTTAAATTTTTTAATAATAATAAATTTTAATAACTTTCCCATTTAAAACTGGACTTGTTTTTAAAGGATGATTATTTAAACACTTTGAAATTTCCATTATATAAATGATTTCAATAACTTTAATCTTATATGAATAATGAATCGAATCCCTATAGACAAGTGAAAGAAAAGAAAAAAAACATTTTAAACATATCTGCTTAAACTTTATATGACTAAAGAATTGGAAGATAAACATTGTTAGAAACAAATAACTGGCAATTTTAAACAATTTTTAAAGTATATGATTAGCCATTGTAAAAAATGTTTGAAGGTGTAACGGTGAATCGATAGAATGGATATTGTAAAACTTATTGAAAAGTAATTTTTTTTATAATAGAAAAATAGTTTTTATTCACAAAATGATTGCTTAAAGAAATTGTAAATTAAATTTACTAAAAATAATATTGCATTGCATTTTACATAAATAAGTTAATTTTTCTCAAGTTGTAATCAGCAAGATCAAAGAATAAAATATTTAGGTTTAACTGATTTCAAAGTTTGCGTGTACAAGCTGCTAAAAAGAAGATTTCTCGAAAAAACAAAAATATTTAGGAGTTGTAATGATGGCGATTCAGAAATAAAGAAAAAAATAGTTGTAGTGAGAGCAATTAACTGATATCAAAGTTTGCATGTACAAGCTGCTAAAAAGAAGAAAAAAGGAAGTAGATTTCTCGGGAAAAAAAAAAAATTTAGGAGTTGTAATGATGGCGATTCAGAAATAAAGAAAAAATTAGTTGTAATGAGATCAATTAGAAATAAAGAAGGTTCAAAGTGTTCCTTTGAAAAACGAACACAGGAAAATTTTCCATTGGTAACATTCAAGCACATGGTTTGTGCTTATAAAGTTATTTGGAAAAAAACACATGGTTCGTGCTTATATAGTTATTTGGAGAAAAAACACTTTAGATATAAATTTGTTGGTAGGAAGGTTTTACTGATTGACCATATGTATTGGAGATAAATTAATATAATAATTTTAATTTTAAAATTTTATTTTATATTTTTAGTTATATTTAATATTTAAAATTATAAATATTTTGATAAAAGAAATTTAGTATAGGAAGAGATTGGTGGTTAACTTCTATTAAGATCATTTCTTTAAAATCAAATTTAAACTTTCAATTTACCTTAATAAAGATAAATAATTACTTGGAATTATTTGAAATTCTAAAAGTTCAAAACAATATGACTAGAATAGAGAAAAAAAAAATCCATTGATAACATTCAAGTACATGGGTTGTACTTATAAGTTGTTTTAAAAATGCTTATAGATTTATTTTGGAGAAAAAAATTTAAATATAAATTTATTAGCATGAAGGTTTAACTTATTATTAAAATTTATTAGAGAAAAATTGATATATTAATTTAAATTTCAAAAATTTACTTGACATTTATTTTATTTTATTTAACATTTAAAGTTATAAATATTTTGATAGATTTTTTAGTATATGGTGGTGAGGGTGGTGGTTAAGGTTTACTAGGACCAAGTTTCTAAGATCAAATTTGGTTTATCACCTTAAGAAATGTCATGAAATTATTTGGGATTTTTTTTAATTTTATTTTTACATGCTAGAAAAGTTATAAGCATTCATCAAATAACCATATAGTTTTGATGAGTGAAAAGGTTAGGAAGGTTGATTTTGAAATTTAGATCTAATGTCTATGCACGAAATGCAATCTAAGATAAAGTTATTTTTATCTTCACCCCACTCAATGTCACAAAAATGACAAATTCTTTAGACCCGCGATGTTTTACGAATGGTTTAACGCCATGTTTCACTATGGAGCTTGTGAGAGTTGGTCCTTATTTTGGAAGTGTTGATTTTCGTCTATACTCTAGTCAAAATAGAGACATACTTTTGATCTTCTAGATTAGGATTGATCACCTCCTTATAGTATGTTGGTTTTCTTTTATTCTCTAATTATTTAT
>ML777671.1:2415940-2452637 GCA_009831015.1 Picea engelmannii
ATGTGCTAAGTGTGTTTTATCAAATATTCCTTAAAATAATGAAACACAATGAACATCACTCATCATGCATGCAATAGAAAATGAATCTCTAAAAAAAAAAATGATCTTGTCTTTACTACGTTAAAAATATTACTAAAAAGACAATGTAAAAGAATATATATATATATATATATATCAAGGAGAGATGGGAACTAGGGCTTAGGATATATGGGTGTTAGTGTTTAAGGTTGTTGGTTTGAAAATGGAGATTAACTTTGGTTAGTGGAGTAGATATCCCTATGTGGGTAAAATCCTAAGTTTAAGTTTCATCACGGTTTTCCTTTCAACAAAGGTTCATACAGATGGGAACACTCAAATCAAACATGGCGTCGAAATCATGGATGCAAAAGATAGAAGTTATACCATATTAGAAGGATGCAGTTGATGTGGTACTTGGAGACCAATTGTTGGTCTATAAGAATGATGGAAAAGATTGTATCCAATATCATCATGAGTCTCTAGTTGTGTTGAAGGATTGTTACACCTTTATTTGGCACCATATACCAAGGTAGATGTATAACACCAAAATGTTGTATCCGATCAGAAATAGTTTTCTCATAGTTCACGTAATTAATTAGCAAAAGGATTTTGCGGGCACACTTTTCCTAGGAATAAGGGTGACCAAACACATTTTTCCTTTCAATAAGTTTGACTGGTCACACTTTCTCAATGAAAAGGCCACACCCACCCCTTAAGGATTTAGAAAGAATTAAAAATCATGAGGACAACCAATAACAACTAGCTTACAAAAGATAAAAGTCTAACATGAAATCAAAAAGGAATTAATGAAGGTCATGCATGGATTGTATCTTCAATTTTTTCATGCCATGCAACCTATTATTAGCTCCTCAATGATCTATAAGTATCAGATCCAAAGCTAAGGGAATGAGGTTCATATAAAAGCATCCTTATGCTGGAGATTTGCAGCAAGAACCCTTGGTCTTAAGTGTGATACTCTTGTTGATTATTGCGCATAAACATTAGTGTGATTTGATCCTAGGTGAATATTATTATCCATTCACTTGGTTATCTTTCCATGATATGGTTTCAAATCATGAATGTTCAACAAAGGTGGATTTGGGACTGAGGAGGAAGACATTAGGTCTTGGAGCTAGGAGTACAATGGTGAATCTAAAATTAATCATCATTGTTTTTACTCTCTTTCAATAAATATAGATCTATCTCCCCCCCCCCAAAAAAAAAAAAAAAAACAATAACAAAAAAAACTTTGTGTTTATGGATCTCTTTTGAATTTGTTGATGAGGTTTTTTGGATCTAAATTTGCTTGACATTATTAGATTAAGACTTAAATCATGCAAGTTTATATGTATTTTTTTATGAAAGAATGAATAAGGTATTACTTGTTGGATGATTATGTAGTTTTTTGGTGAATTGGTGAGGTCAAGTGAAAGCCATTGGATGCATTGGACAAACATTAGGAATCGGGTTTGTCCCTTCATCCTTCTCATCTTTTCTTTTGAAAATGCATGTTACTCTTAGGATAAAGTAAGACATTTTCCATCACACTATATGTTATTGAATTGCGCCCATTCAGTGGGGATTTTGACTACTTATCCATAGATAGATTATCCCATAATAGAATTGGTGACACCTCCAGGGACAAAAGTTAGGATTAATTCCTTAGTTTTCCAGGGTGATTTCTTTCTTTTCTTCCTTTTAGGAATATTTTGTTGACTTTGTAATGTGTGCAATTAGATATTGAATGTTTTCATGCCTATTTAATCAAGTTTCAAGGGTCGTTATTTTTCTAATATTACCTAGTTCTATTTGTCTTAACGCTTCTCCTAGGAACAAACATGACCTGTCTCTCTTTGATTTAACAGAACCCACAACCAGTTGCATTTTATCTAAAGACAATTCTCGAAAATTTACTCACAGCCTTCAACCAATCACTCGTTGCTACAAAGAAACCCACAACCATTTATGAATAGCCTCTCTTACCAGCCAAACAAGCATAACCTAGTTTGTAAGGAGATTACCTTATTGGTACTTTATTGATAACTTTTGATTTTGATCTCCATTTGGGGCACGCCTTATACCATTGGAAAGGTTTCTTAGAGTTATACAATTTTTTTGTTGTAAGATTTTCTTGGTTTTGGTACTATTATTTTTTTTACCACTCAAACTCTCTGTAAGGGAAAGTCCCACCCCATGAGGGAGAACTTGGCCTTCCATATACTCTTCTACACTAGGGTTTCTAATATAAGGAGGGTTTTCCTATGGGTTTAAACTAGGTCCTATCATTGTATTTCATATAGGTGAGGAGAAGGACTTGGTTTGACTTAGGTTGAATTCTCTAAAGGAATGGCTCAAGATAAGAAAAAGAAGACTATGCTCAATAAACACTTGGAAAGTGAAAATTGCTTTGCAAGAATTTCCAACATATCATATAAATGCACCATTCATCATTAATGACCATGCAATGTAAAGTATTTCAAAGTAATACCTTCTAGGTACACGACATTTATTCATTCACAATATCACATCCATGAGAGACCTATCGATATCACTCAATAGACTAGTAGAGCTATATATGGAAATGATGAAAATGTTAAAGGAATAAGAAAAGCATGCAAGATAAAATAATAAACCAACAATAATAAAACACATAAATCATGCACTATATTTTTCCTTGAAAAACCAAACCGAGAAAATCCAACTAATAGATCTATTAGTCCCTTTACCAAACTCTCCTAGCCTTGGCCAAATGAGCCCTCACTTCTCAACTCTCAAAACATTACAATGGAGTATCACCGGCCTTTTAAAGGATTTCATTACATGTAATGTACGATCTACAAAACCATGAGCTACCAAAACCAAGATCTTTAGACCACCATTGCCGAATTAACAACTTTGACTCTTTCACTGAGTCAAGTTTAACCTAAAATTCCCCCCTTTAAACTTGACTTGGGGTTTCCCATGACCAAATTTGTCCAAATTATCCAAGTGGGACTTCAACACTAACCTCTAGGCCCATCCCCCCTTAAATTATATAACCAAGGTATCCGGGCATCTTGCATGCTCCCCCATATCACCTAGGTATATATCTATACTTTGCCACTAATTTACTAGGGTATGCATGATTATCTAGGTCTTACAGTGGTATGCCCATTTACATTAAATTTTCAACTCTATTATAATAAATATTTTTTTTCATTGTTGTTATCCCGACACTTATGCCACCATCCTCTCACCTTGATGCTCATTTTCCACCATGTGTTGCACAACCTCATGTTGCCTTCATACCCTTACATTTGAGATATGCATTGAGACCTTCATGTTCACAACTCCATGATTCTTTATTAGTATATGCATCATATCTATACTTTCTATCAGCATATCTGACCATTCAAGAAATCGATCTGCAAATCCACAAACAAATGAAATATTTACATCCATGCCACATGCCACTCTCGCTAGAAAGTCTAGGCCAACATTAGCATTTGATACCATGTTAAAGGAATAATCAAAGCATACGAGATAAAATAATAAACCAACAACAACAATACAAATTAATCATCCATGAGATTTATCCTAGAAAACCCAAACTGAGAACAACTAACTAATATATCTATTAGTCCCTTGATCAAACCCATCCAAGCCATCCAACCTCCTAGCCTAGGCCAAGTGAGTCTTCATCGCTCAAATATTGACATGTTTCATTGGATTATCACCAGCCTCTTAAAGGATTTCATTACATGTAATCCACGAGCTTTAAAACCACGTGCTACAAAACCATTGATGGATTTCCAAGTACCAAATTATCCTTCACTACTCTAATATAAGATATGTGAGGTTGGTCTATTGGATATTCTTGGCAATTCTAATGTCATTGTTGAAGTAAGGTAAGAGATCCTTACTATAGATTAGTTCCTCTATTTGAAACAGGATAGCCTTGGCTAAGACATATAAGTTTCAGGTTCGGGTTATGAAATATATTATATATGGAGATGGAATTTATTCCCAATTAAATCCTTTTCTGCTAAAGATACATGTTTTATAGAGCTATGGTAGCACACAATTTCTCACAATCATCCATCATCCTCATTGTTTCTATATAAGCAAACCATCACTCATAAGTGAACATAACAGAAAATTTGTAACTCACAACAAGTAACTATGGAGGATACCCGACTAACCAAAAGTCAAATTGAACAACAAAGAGTCAATTCGACCAACATTGAGATGAATCGGCTATGCTATGAATTACGTTGACTAGCAATGAAAGGAATTGACTAGTTCTGAATAGATTCGCCCAAGCAAGTGGTAATCAACCTAGATGAGAATAGAGTCACCCAAGTAGTGAAAAATTGACCCAAATGCGAATAAAGTCTCCCAGGAAAGTGGGAATCAACCCATCTATGAATAGAGTCTCCTAAGTAGTGAAAAATCAACATTACTATGAATAAAGTCACTCATGCAAGTGGGAATTGACTCGTTGTGAGATGAATCCCCCAAGAAAGTGAGGATCAACCCAGTTGTGAGAAATTCATCATAGGTGGTGTATACGACCAAATGAAATGGATAAAACACCAGTTAACAAAAAAAATGGCATCCTAGAGGGAGTGAGAAACATGTGGGGGAGTGGCGACATGACCAACAAACAAAATTTAGCTCAAGTAGTGAAGTGGCAACTTAAAAGTGACATAAATACTCCAAGAACCATGACAAAAACTATTTAGAAACTTCCTAAACATTTGCAACAAGTAATTTTTAATATCCATTGATCTCAAACTTCGAAGGGAATTGGACAGTGGACATTCCAAAGTTGTTAATGTACTTCACTTGCTCATAGAAAATGAATTCTCACACCATAAAATAACTTGGCATCAACTTAACATGAACAAGAGAAACATAAACACATATGACATATTCTCACAACAATAAATCATAATAAAATCATAATTTTACCCTGGAAACCCAAATGGGAAAACCAACTTCATATGGGTTTTGGTTTCTTCATTTCATAAATATTTGGTATAATGCAGCGCTTGGCTCTCTATGCATCTTCCTCTCATGGCTAGAGAAAATCACTTTAAGAGTGAAATTAATGAAATAAATAGGGAGATTTGGGGGTAAGGGGAAGGCCAACAACCATGATTCTTCATTTCCCATTCCTCGGTCTTCTATTTTATTTTATTTGATCTTTTGATTAATCATTTTTTTCCTTCTTCTCACTTTCATTTTGTCTTATTCAACTTTTACATTTCCATTTTTTTACATAAATTTCTTAACCTTTGTTAATTGTCAAATTAATCTTGTAGGTATCAAGTCTTACAACCATTCATGGATCATATCCATTTCGAATCACATTTTCTTTGTTTTGGTTCTATTTTGTGACTTTAAAAAAATGTAATATAGTGAAATATTTATTCTTCTTAGGGAATTTGTGTCAAGTATTGGAATATGAAGCATTTCATTTGAAATTTGAACATTTTGGGTAGTTGCAAGGCCAAAATCTAAAAGGAAAAAGAACAAATATGAGGTTTGTGAATGGAATGAGTTAAAATGTGGACAAACTCAACCTTTCTAGTGAGTCTATTATTTTCAGCAAGGCAAAGTTCCACCCTAGTCTACAATTTTTTTTGAAATTATGACAATGTGGGTCTTCTTAAAATGGAATAAAACCCTTAACAACAAAGCTTCATGGGAAAATTTCCCATCAATCAAGTGGAATTATAAATTCTAATAATATTCCTACTAGATTTGGAGAAGAATATCAACAAAAAGATAGTTGAGTTTTCCACCTTTTAACTTACTCCATTTGTGAATCAGCAAAGGGCCTTTCCCTCTCCTTTGAATTATTTTGTGTAATGTATATGGTTGTTTCATTTAGAGCATGTGCATAGGCTCTATGAATGTAAAAAGGTCAAAGAGAATTGACCATTTGTTAAATTTGTAGAGATTTTGGTTGAGTGTCTTTTATAAAATTCATTTTACGATAACATACTGCGTGTAAGGTTGGTTAATAATAATGCATTTATAGATTGTGGTTTTTTCATCACTTTTGATGTGTGACATTGATTTAAAATTCCTAGTCACTACATGAATAATTGAGGATGATTGAATATTGTTTAACCATGTTTGAATACAATTTTCCACATTAGTTGAGAAAAGGTCACTATGACTCACTATAGTTAATTGTAGTTGATTATGATGACTATGGTTAACCATAATTACTATACTTGATCGTAGTTTTCTATAATTGACTATGATTGACCATGTTGATCATGGTTGACTATGGATGTCTATTATTACCTCAGTTCACATGGTTGGATATGATTACAATCATTCTTGGTTGGGATCCATTTCATATGAAACCTCTCCATTGAGAGAAATTTTGGTCTATAAAAACTCAAAGGAAACCAATATAGATAAATGTACCTTCTATCTTATTCTTTTGAGCATGGCTTTGACTCTAGCTCCTGGCTATAGCTATGACTCTGGCTATGGATCTAGCTCATGGCTCTGGATACTAGCCCTAGTTATAGATATGGCTCTAGCTTTAGTTGTTGGCTCTCTTATTCTTGCACTAGACATAAGTCTTCTCACTAAGTTTCAGCTCTGAGAAATCTCCAGATCTAGAATTTTCCCTTAGCATTCATTCCCATATCACTCTTAGTCTTAGAGATGGTCCATATTGGTAGAAAATGAAGACAATTCAAGTGTTATTTTGTTTATTCAATGTGACCATAGCATGCCATGCCATCATGTAGGAATTCCACAAGAGAAGTGTGGTATGCATTCTCTTTCTAGGATCAATTACTTCCTAGAAAGGAAACAACTCTCTAGTTCTTGTAATTACTCACAATCACGTCATGAAGTTCTCAAGGATTCCTCCAAAGTTCATTGATCACCATCAACCAATCTACTACACATTGTCAAGAAGGAAAAATTATTTTGGAAGAGTGTAGGTATCAATTGGAATGGTGCATCCTTGGTTATTGGCATCATCTCATTGTCCTCTTCGATGGTTATGATGACCTCATATGATTATATATCTACTTGGAAAGCTTCTTCTCCTTGAATTGGAGATGTATAAATATCTTCATATTCTATACTCTTCACTCTCCATTCCATTCTCTTGGTTATGGAACTTCTATGGTGAATCTCTGGATGAAGTTTCCAACACATTTATTCCCAATGTCCACTCAACTTATAGTGGTGGAAAAATTTCTTATTGTTGCTACATGGACTACTTGGAATGCTCATTTTCGCCCTATGTCTTTAAGTTTTCTATTGAATTGGGGAAGAATTTGTGTCCCTATTCCTCTAAAAGAAATCAGGCTCGTGGCATGTGGCTTGATTCTCCCAACAAGATGCCTCAATATGTCATTTCTTCTTGTAAAAAAGAGTAAGTCATTGAATACCAATAATTAACAATGTTGTGGAATTTCCTCTTGCAACAGTGGGAAACAAACGATGTCTTGTTTGAGGTAGCCCTCTTGGTATAATTATTCTTCTTTCCATGGATATTTTTCTTGTTTACTCTTCTCAATGATGTTGTGGTTTGATTCCATGCACCTTCTTCATTGTGTTCCTTCTTCAATCTACCAAGAGAAGGATGAGGTGGTATTGGGTTTTGACCTTCATTTGTTATTGCTCTTCCTTCTGATGAATACGCCAACTCTATCACGTCTTTCACTTGCAAAAAGTGATCATAATACTCATGGTATTTTCCATTCTACCATCAAATCCTAGGCCTTCATGCATGACCCACAATGTAGCTACAATGGGGCTCAAGATGTCTTTCCTTCTCTTTCCTAGCCCTTGTCCATCATATCCCATCTGAATTAATAGTTTGGAACCAATTACTTTGGTATTAATTTCAAAATCGCCCAATTTTTCTCAATAAATGTCTATTGAAGGTGAACTTACCAAAGTGGTCTCATTCATGGTGTTTGCTTCAACAATGGCAATGGAAAGTGGCCTTGCTTCCTAGTGCTATTAGACAGTTTCTTGGAGATTTTCCAAGGTATGCTTATTCTCTTCCCATTGTTTTTGTAACCAAGCCATCATCTAATTTATCCTATATTATTTTAAGATATACAACTAAATGACCTTATCTCCCAAGTGCATAAGATAAACTATTTTCTTGTCCTAATCTTCCATGACAATTGTGAGAGATTCTTTGCATTAAACCAATTGCTTATATTGAAATGGCATCAATTTGGAATAGATGTCAATGTTATTATCCTTCTCTACCATCCTCTAGTTGAAAATTTGGAACCACTCCTTCAAGTGCTTATTCTCCTCTTGAAGGTGATAATTTCTATTCATTAAGTATTCCAATCTCTCTCTACTTTCTCTGCCCATGTTGAGTTTGCACTCCCTTTAAACTATGATTATTTTCATCACAATCAATGATTCAACTACCCTAATACCTTATCATCCATAAACAAGGGACTTTATAGCCCACTTTCTTCACCAACATGGATATTGTGTGGAATTTTCTTCTCAACTATGTTCTTAGTGTTTTATATAGAGATTTATTTAATGAAGACTAGGGTTGTTCTTGGGTGTAACCTATATACAACACTAGACTCTACCTTCCATAATTATATTATATATCTATTCTCAATGAAGCCTCTAATCGAGAATGATTATCTAGCTCATTTATCTGTGTAAACTACAGACAAGAAAACATATGAAATGTACTGGAAATTATATGTTCTCACTGAGACAACCAATGACAGGTCTCTAACTCTGTCATTGAAAACTTTGTATAACCTACTATCAAGTATGCCAATTGTTATCACATAAAATTGTCAAATTCCTGTGGATTTGTGGTTTCTACCTAAGTCTGTAATTTTTCCCCGGTCTCCCTATTTTCCCAGCCCACAGCCAGTCGTCTAAATCCTCGATCATGCAGGCCACAACCATGAACACAAAGTACAACTTTCCTCACAATCCATTTTGGGCTTGAAGCACAAGCAGAAGGCAATTTTAATCTTTCAATGACGGATATCCATCAAGCGAATCGATTGACGACGCACATTATTTAGGAAGGTTAAAATTTGTGCAAAGTTTTGCACCAGAGAAAAAGCCCGAAGTCAAAGGGTCGAGCAAAGATTTAATCTGGGCCATAGATCTCATTAGGAGAGATCAACAGTGGAAAATAATCATGGGAATAGAGAGTTCGAAATATCGTTAAAGTTGTTCATCAAAGGTCCAAACTCCAGAAACCCGAAATCAGCAGGAGCCGTTTGATTCAAAGGGACATGTGGCACCAGATCTAAGAAGTCACGGTTTCGCAAATCAGAGGTTTTAGCATGGAGCATGACGCAAGTTTGCGAAGTGAGAAATCATGAAGCGCCTAGGAATTGGGCCCATGTTCATAGCCCATGGTCATATGGAAAGAGGGGCCATAAAGAAGGGTAAGCGCCTATTGAATGGATGACTACTGGGATTTTTTGGAAGCAATCGTGGTCATCAAATTCAAAGAGAATCTGACCGTTGATCTAAATAAGGCCATTTCACAATTTTGAGCATCGAGATATTTGGAATCAAGTGGAGTGGAGACTCCCAAAAGACAAAATCCTGAAGCGCCTTTGGATATGAGCCCCAGTTCATGGCATGAGGTTGCATGCAGGATGGAGTGATGGAGAGGAGTTGCACCAAAGGCCTAAAGTGCCTGTATTAGTCATAGAAGAAGATCTGCATGGCCTCAAGGCATCGAGATTGACTCGAAGAAGTTGCGAGCACCACCTGGAACATTCATGGGTGTCAGGCCTCATCCCGATCCTGAAGAATATAGTTAATGGCAATGGGGGAGGTGGTTGAAACCCCGCCTCACCCCATAAATGGAAAACAGGCTGAAGATGGTCGTGAGTGCAGATTTATAATCTGAAGTTTCCTTCTGGACAAATTTTCCTACAAAACACATAACTGAGGCAAGCTCACATCTGACATGAGAAGGTCTGCATAGTATGATAGAGAAGGCATAGAATGAAAGCTTTAAATGCAAAGGTCTGATCATTCTCTCGATGGTTGCAACATTTTTTAGTATATATAGGCAGTTTTAGTATTTTGTTGATGTTGGATGGTTGAGCTAGGCTCTCTGCTATTGTAATATTTTGATGAAGAACATTGGTTCTCTAGTTATGCACTTGATTTGAGACTTTTGGATTAATATAATCCATATTTCTTACCCCATCTTACTCGTCTATGATACTAAGAGAGTTCATGAATGACTGATTCACATGAATTGTTGTAATTGTATTATGATGAATGTTAGATTATAGTGTTGTTATAATTTCACTCAGTTTCTTTGAAATTTGAATCCAAGAGGATATTGTGTTTGAATTTTTCCTCCTTAGGTTGCTTGAAGACCTTATGTCCATAGCATACCTCTACACCTTTCTTACCAAAGTCTTCCTTCTACTCAACTTTACTCCAACTTACTAACTAAAGTTGGTTCCATACCTCAATTGTTTGTGTATTCTAGTCCAGATTTCTGAGTTAGAATGTTATTATCATTGAGTCTTCTCTATTTGACCTCTTAAAACTCAATTACACTCACATAAATTGATGGGTACTGGGCTTACCTTCTATGCAATTTGAAGGTGACTTCTAGTGCTAACACCAATAAAGTCTCTAAGTTAAATTTATGGGCTTCGAGGCTTGTGATCTTAATGGATTTTTGAGTGCCAACTTCTCCTTCATTATTATTCTATAAGATATGAGAGGTTGGTCTATTGGATATTCTTGGAAATTCTAATGTCATTGTTGAAGTAAGGTAAGATCTCCTCACTACAGATTGGTTCCTTTATTTGAAAATGGATAGCCTTGTCCAAGACATATAAGTTTGAGGTTAGGGTTATGAAATATATTATATATGGAGATGGAATGTATTCCGAAGTAAATTTTTTTCTTGTAAAGATACATGATTTATAGAGCTATGGTAGCACACGATTTCTCACAATCATCCATCATCCTCATTGTTTCTATATAGGAAAACCATCACTCATAAGTGAACATAGAATATTTTTTTTTAACACGCAACAAGTAAATGTGGAGGATAGACAACCAACCAAAAGCCAAATTGACCAACAAAGATTCAATTCAACCAACAATGAGATGAATCGGCTAGGGTATGAGTTAAGTTGACTAGTAATGAAAGGAATTGACTAGTTGTGAATAAGTTCACCCAAGAAAGTGGGAATCAAACTATATTAGAATAGAGTCACCCAGGTAGTGAGCAATTGACCCAACTATGAATAAATTTTCCCACAAAAGTGGGAATCAACCCATATGTGAATAGAGTCACCTAAGCGGTGAAAAATCAACCCAACAATGAATAAAGTCTCCCATGCAAGTGGGGATTGATCCATTGTGATATGAATTCCCCAAGCAAGTGAGGATCAACCCAATTGTGAGAAATTCATCCTAGGGGGTGGATACGACCCAATGAAATGGATAAAACACCATCCAACAAAGAAAAATGGCAACCTAGAGGAAGTGAGAATCTTGTGGGGAAGTGAAGACATGACCAACAAACAAAATTTATCTCAAGTAGTGAAGTGGCGACTTACAAGTAACATAAATACTCCAAGAGTTGTGAAAAAAACAATTTAGGAACTTCCTAAACATTTTTAACAACTAAATTTTAATAGCCATTGATCTCAAACTTTGAAGGGAATTGGACAATGGACATTCCAAAGTTGTTAATGTACTTCACTTGCACATAGAAAATGAATTCTCACACCATAAAATAACAATGCATAAATTTAACATGAACAAGAGAAACATTGAAACACATATGAGGTATGCTCACAATAATAAGTCCCAATGAACTCATAGTTTTACCCTGGAAACCCAAATGGGAAAACCAAATTCATATGGGTTTTGGTTTCTTCATTTCATAAATATGTGGTATAATGCAACGCTTGGCTCTCTATGCATATTCCTCTTGTGGCTAGAGAAAATCCCTTTAAGAATGAAATTAATGAAATAAATAGGGATATTTGGGGGTAAGGGGAAGGCCAGCATCCATGATTCTTCATTTCCTTGGCCTTCTATTTTATTTTATCTTTTAATTAATTAATTTTTCCTTCCCACTTTCATTTTTTCTTATTCAATTTTTACATTTGCATTGTTTTACATAGATTTCTTAACCCATATTACTGTATTTCTCTATTTTTGGAAATATTTATGTGTATTTCATTGTAATATATCTACTTTCATTTCGTTCTAAAATATAATTTGGATCATCGATATCAGAGCTAGATGCTCTTGATCGTTTTTTAGTGCATGTGCTCGACAAGGTCCGAGTATAGCAAGTTGGGTCTCGAGATTGTCTCTCTTGAGAACAATCGCTCTCACACACCCAAAAAGCCCTTCATGGTGGAAGAAAAAAAATGACGGAGTAGAAGATTCTATCAATTTGTTTCTTGAAGAAGGTCTCACACGATAGAGGGATGAAATGATGGAGAATGTTTCCCACATCCTTCAATGCCTATCGATAAAAATAGGAACGTATTCATCAAGCGACCACTTTGGAAGCACCTCTCCTTTCAAGGTACAATTCAATTTTGATATTCTCATATTTGAAGGTCAAATAGATGCGGATGCACTACAAAAATGGTTAAATCTTCTAGAAGGTTATTACTCTATTCACAATTTTTCCGACAGGGAAAAGATCACCTTTGCACTCCTTAAGGATCTCCCCCATGTCAAACATTGGTGGGAAACTTACTAGGAGCAAAGTTCCACAAAGGAGTCTGGAATATATGGGGTCGAGCCCACTTGGTATTTTTTTGTGGATGTGATCAAGGAACAAAATTACTCTATTGATAACTATGACGACCAATACATGAGATGGACCACACTGTGGCTAGAGAGGTGCCAAACAGTGTCAGAGTTCACAAATACTTTCCATACCTTGTGCACCAAGCTGGGTATCAAAGACTTTGAGTGACATTTGCTTCTAAAATATTGTGGGGATATACATAGATGCATCCAAACTGAAATGGATTTTATGGACATCTCATGACTAGGTGTTCTTATCAATATGTTGTTAAAATTGAGCAAAAATTTAAGCATAAAAAAAAGTCGGAGTTCAGGTCTACAAATCTGCAACAACCAAAGTATGTTAAATATGGCCCTGACAACTAGCCTATAGAAAACCATTCCAAGCCACAGAAAAAGGAAGGGTAATGGAAAGACAAAGAAGGACATTGGAAAATGGTGTGATTTCCACAAAATCCCTTGATACAACACCGATGAATGTCACTCAAAATAGTCATTGGTGGTCGAGATCAAAGAAAAGCTGATGAACCCTGCGTCACAATTTGATTCTAAAAAAACTGGTAGAATACATATCATCGACACAGACCTCACTACTACTATTATGACCACAACGATTCAACTAGAAGAACCAACAGATCCTAAAGAGGGGGAGCGCCTCTTCCATTCACATATGTGGGTGAAGGGACCCTATTGCATTTTATTGTTGATAATAGAAGCCAGAAGAACCTCATCTCAGTAGAGGTTTTCAAACAGTTGTGAGTGTCGAGAAAACCACACTTGCAACCATACAAAATTGGGTGGCTTCGTTGGGGACACGATGTCAGTGCCAGTGATCAGTGTCGATTGTTATACGACATCCAGCCCTTCAAATATGAGGCATTATGTGATGTTGCCCCATTGTATGTCTATGATGTTATGTTGGACCAACCCTATATGTGGAAGAGCCATGTTATTTATGAGTCTCGACTTTGTAGTGTCATTGTTACTTTGGGGGGTCATCTCTACAGGATACCAAAGGTAATACTGACTATTGTCCCACCTAAACAGTGTCGTAAGGTAGTATCTCATACTACAAAATTCAGTTTCTTCACAGTTCGTTCAAAAGGTGAATAGAAGAACACCGCAACCACTGCAGCCTCAGTCCAAGAACCTTTTTCCAACAGAAGGAGGCCAATGAGATTGAAGCAAAGAACAAGGATTCATTCTGCACATAGTCATCTCATGTAGCCAGACTGGTTAAAATGTTCCAACCCTTCAGGCCACATGTTTGTGACAGCCTTCAATATGTTAGAATATACTGGATGTGCTCATTTTACAATCGACAATATCACTATTGTCACCCAACCATAGGCTAGAGCCACCCTCCAAGAACCTTAACCTTGACAGAGAATCATTCTAGAAGCAAACCCTAGGCTAGATAGACAAACAAAGGGTAGTGCACCTTTCTCCAAGGATAGCGCACCAAAAAAGAGTTGATCGGATAGTCCAAACCATAACCAAGAGATAGTCCAAGCCAAAACCAAAATCTGCTAGTTGTAGCAGCTACAACGATAGCTCTCCTCCAAACTTGCGCACAAACTGGGAAACTGCAGTGCTGTTGGCGACGAAAGTCACTCCTGGATTGCTAGCAGGAGCAGAGCCCGACGCCCATCAGATTAATGTCGCGATTTGTTTAAAGGGTGATCAAATGGAGGAAAACTCAGAACAACATCGTGTCAACTCGGAAACCAGACCAGGTATGCATGAAAGAGTGAGGTCTTGATAAACTCCAAACAGTAGGTCATAGTAAAGGGTGAGTAGGTGGAAGACTTACGCAAGAAGGGTGCATGGTCTATCATAGACATCCGGTTTGTAACAGACTGGAGAAGAATGCATTCGAACACAAAATCCTTTCACATTCAAACACAGATACCAGAAAACACAACAATGTCACGACAAATCCTTTATCATAACAAGATTGCTAAGTTCTCGTGAATCCTTCAACTGCGAACTCTCCGGCATAAGACGAAACCAGATGGAAAGAAAAGAAAAATTGTTTGTTATAAACCAAGAAGTCTCAAACACAGAGGCATAACCAGAAAACCAGAGTATTTGCTGAAACTTTACAGTCGGGAGATTAGCTCTACCATCGATGGCTAAAAAAATGGCAAAAATGCCTACATATACTCAAAACAACAACAACAGCGGAACCAAGAAGATGCATTAAAATCTTTACGTCTGCATGGATTCTGACAGTCAACATATGAAAGATCGTGCAACTTATGTCAGACGCAATCTTTAATTGTTTGACAGTTCCAACGGCGAATCGACATGCCTTAAATTCATGGCCGTGCTCTCCCATTAAGGCGGAGGAGATATCTAACCACCACCAACTGCTTCAATAACTGCTTCTTGGGATTGAGAACGGCCCGGCCAACTCAGCATTTAAGGATATGGAAGACTTCTCGCGCTGCCACCTGGAATATCTTGAATAGCTTGAGGGATGGGCATGGAGGTCGGCGCGGAGGATGAGTGCACGACAGGAATGGTGGTGCCAGGTTATAAGGGCGTGGAAGGAGTGGCGGAATGAGAGAAGGATGACGAAGGACGATTTATGGCGGAAGACATCAGGTAGACGGGAAGAAGACGGGAGAAATGAACTCGCCTTCGGGTGAGAGGTTGATGTGGAGAAGAATGGGACACGTGGAAAACAGCGGGTGGATAATGAGAAGAGAG
The DNA here is from genome assembly GCA_009831015.1 of Picea engelmannii. Classification (NCBI taxonomy): domain Eukaryota; kingdom Viridiplantae; phylum Streptophyta; class Pinopsida; order Pinales; family Pinaceae; genus Picea; species Picea engelmannii. Next base: position 2,431,466 of record ML777671.1, read on the forward strand.
AGAACCACGTGGACTGAGAAGGGGAGGTGGTTGGAGGACACATGGCAGCACGGGAAAGGCAGAAAAGGGGATTACATGAAGGAAGACGGGCCCACTCTTGGTTAAATACAAGGAATATGAGAAAGGTGGGACTGTACGAGTCCCGTGGATCTGGGCGCCTCGATCATGGTTGTCGGGAAGCTGCATATGGGATTCCAGACCCCCCCCTCTTCTTAAAGGTAGAAAAGCGGGGGGGGGGTCCGGAATGGTCTTCATCGCCGTTGATCCGGGCGCGCTAATCTGAACCGTCGGAGAGTTGCACCTGCGATTTCGAACCCCCCCCCCCCACTTAAAGGTAGAAAAGCAAGGGGGGTCCGGAATCCAACGCGCGTCGTTGATCCGGGCGCGCGGATCTGGACCGTCCAGAACTGATTCTCATTTAATTCGGACGCATTTGCGCATAAAACTTAGGACAAGTGGGTTTTAAACCCTTTTCTTTCACCTTCGACCCCCTTAACCAGAAAAATCTCTAACATTCGGCTCCATGAGGGATAGATTCATCCCTGTGATGCTCTAAGAACTCTTTTGCAGACTTAGTGCCTTTGTTGTTGGGCTATGGAGTCATTTATTAGTCCGAAAAACAAAAATAAAACAAAAACAATATTTACAAAATGAAACGAAACGGGCCGATTGCATCTCATAGAAAACATTTTTTCAAGAAATGCCCATTGACTAGGCCACTAAAAACTTCATTGCCTTCCAGATCCTGCAACCTGTAAGTGTTGTTTGAAAACACTTCAAGGATCTTGAAAGGCCCGAACCAGAGGGCATCGAATTTACTATTTTTTCCCTTTTCTTGCTTGGGTGCATCCCACTTGAGCACCAGATCACCCTGATCAAACTCTTTCTTCTTGTTTTTCCTGTCAAAAGCCTGCTTGATCTTCTGTTGACGATTGTAAGCTCTATCCAGGACTTGTTCTCTGATCTGCTGCACCTCCACCATCTAATGGATCCTCCTGAGCACATGGTTAGGTTCCCCCTCATAGTCTTGGAGGAGATTTGCCAGAGGCAAGGCAAGCTGAGTGGGGAAGATGGCCTCAATCCCATAAACAAGCTGAAAGGGTGAGAGACCCATGGATTTCTTTGTTGTCACTCGATCAGCCCAAAGAGAAAATTTGAGCTTTGAGTCCCAGGCCCTTTTATTGTCCTCTAAAATCTTTTTGATAAGCTTGAATAGACTTTTATTAGAGGACTCTGCCAGTCCGTTTCCCTGAGGATAGTAGGGAGTGGAGTGAATCAGTGAAATCCCAAATTGTTCACAAAATTTGATCAGAGGCTCAGACCGAAATGGGGAAGCATTTTCGGTGACAATTTTGCTAGGGCAGCCAAACCTAGCTATGATGTCTTCCAAGAAGCTGATGATTTCTTTGTGAGAAGTGATTCTGGTAAGGACAGCTTCTATCCATTTAGTGAAGTAGTCGGTTGCTGTCAAAATCCATCGGTGCTGGCCACTTGAGGGAGGATGAATTTCCCCAATGAAGTCCAATCCCCACTGCTGAAAGGGCGCTGAGACCACCACAGGTTTCAATGGCAGGGATTTGAGTTGTTGCTTCCCTGAGAATTTCTGACATTTGATGCAAGCTCTAATTTCCCTACAGACATCAGGAAATAAGGTGGGCCAGTAGTACCCAGCTCGAAGGATCTTGTGAGCTGTGGTTTTCCAAAAATAATGGCCTCCACAGAGACCGCTATGGAAATCGTTCATAACCCTCTCAGCCTGATGTGGGTCCAGACACATTAATAATACCCCCTGGGGGTCTTTCCAATACAAGGCTTATCCAATAAGACAATACCTGACAGCTTTGAGCTTTAAAGCTCTCGCCTTGTTTTTCTCCATTCCATCATGGGGTCTCAATTCCTGCAGGAAATACAAGATATCTTTGTACCAGGGGCATGCTGATAGTGGCACAATACTTTGGGAACCCCTGTTGGATGATTCAGCTTGCTCATTGATAAAATTGATTTCCAAGGCTTTATAATTGGATTCAGCCAGTAGCTTGGCCAAACCCTGCCCCTTTATTAACTTGGTGGGCTTAATTTCTAGATCAAATTCTAGGATCTTGGCGATCCATTTACCTCTTCTTCCGTCTATGCCAGGCTGTATAAGAATGTCCTTCACAGAGGTTGAAGGGACATATGCAATGATCTTTGAGTGTAAGACATAGACTCTGAAAGCTTTGAGAGCTTTTACCAAGGCATAAGCCTGCTTCTCCATGATCTTGTATCAGAGCTCTGCATCTCTCAGCGCTTTGCTAAAGAAGGCAATAGGCTGCTCTTTCCATTGATCATTTTTCTGCAACAGAACCGCTGCTACTGTGTCAAAGGAAGAAAAAGAAAATATCCTAAAATCTTTAGAATAATCTGGACTGATCAGCACAGCAGCCTCGGTCAATGCTTTCTTTATTTGGTCAAAAGACTTCCTGGGTTCAGCAGTCCATTTTATTTCATGGCCCTTCCTGTGCATGGTTGTGATATGTTTCACCAATTCAGCAAAATTTGAGACAAACCTCCTCAGGAAATTAATTCTTCCCAAAAATGCTTGGACCTCCTTTTTAGATCTGGGAAGTGACAGGGCCTGAATTGCCTCTACCCTGTCAGGATCAATTCTCACTCCCTCTGCTGAGACTATATGGCCTAAAAGCTTCCCCTCATACATAGAAAATACTGATTTCTTGGGATTCATGGAAAGGCCAAACCTACGGCACTTCAGGAAAACCTTCTTCAAGTGGCAGTGGTGCTCTACATCAATCTTGGAGAAGATTGTTATGTCATCTAGGTAAATCACCACAAACTTATCTTTTTCCCCAATGAATGCTATGTCCATGGCTCGTTGAAACGTTGCCCCTGCGTTCATCAATCCAAAGGGCATCTTGGCATACATGAATGTGCCCCAAGGAGTAGTGAAGGATGTCTTTTCTCTGTCTTCAGGCATGACTGATATCTGATTATAGCCAGAAAATCCATCAATCATAGATATCCTAGACGCACCAGAGACCCTTTGCAATATATGTTCCATGTTGGGCAGGGGGTAATTGTCCTTCCTTGAACTCCTGTTCAGGTTCCTGAAATCGACACAGAGCCTGATTTCTCCACTCTTCTTTCTCACTGGGACCAAATTGGCTACCCAGCTAGAGTATCTCAAGGGGACAATGATTTGGGCATCCAACAACTTTTTCACCTCTCTCTCCATGATAGGTAGCAGCGTGGGATTTATCTGTCTCAGCTTCTGCTTGAAAGGTCTAGCCTCCTCTTTCAATGGGATCTTGTGCTCAATGACTGATGTGTCATAAGTCTTGAGGTCTTCGTAGGTCCATGCGAACACATCAGCAAACTCCCTCAGCAACTTAGTATATCCGATTCTCTGTTCCTTGGTCAGGCTCTTTGACAGCTTGACCAACTTGGGCTCCTCCGGTGTGCCTATGTTGCATTCAGTCGTATCAGCATCATCACTTGAAATTCTGCCCTTTATCACCACATCATTCCCATCGAACAATCTTTCTAATGGGATCAGACCTCTTGGTATATGATTTCTCGGCAGTTGAATAATCTGATGGTCAGCAACTTTATCCAACAACTCCCCGGGGTGGTGGCCAGGTTCCTTGTCAGGGTCCTCATCTATATGCAATGCAGAGAAGTCATCGATGGATTGGAGGAATTTCTCAATCTCCTGATCATCTTCAAATACCTTCCAATGTTTGACATTGTCCGGTACAGAGGGTCTGTATCTTATTTCCACCTCTAATCTGTCAGCGGGCAGCGCAGGAGCTTCGAACAAACTAGCTGAGAAGGCTTGAAAATCGGCTGGAGCATTTTCTTCCCTTGGAATGAAAGATATGTTGAAATCCAGGAAGAAACTATCAATTAGATCCCATACCTCGTTCCTATAATTCTTGAGGCGAGGGTGCTTGGTCTGATAGACGTTTTTTACCTGCTGGACAATTAATTCTGCATCCCCGAACATGGCTATCTCCCGGATTCCCATTTCTTTTGCAACCCTTAATCCCAGAACCAGAGCTTCATATTCTGCCACATTGTTGGTGACTTCAAATTTCATCTTGTATGACAGAGATATGGTTTCCTGAGAAGGAGATTTGAATACCACTCCGGCACCTGCACCTATACTGGAAGAAGCTCCATCAAAGAACATCTTCCAAACAGAGGTGGTTGGAGAAGGCATCCCCTGATCAAGACTGAGCTACTTTCTGATCTGTAAAGGGGTCTCAGGCTCATCAGTGACCTGCAATAAGCTAGATCCTAAGTCAGTGTCTAAGGCATAAATGGGATGATTAGTGGGATTTGCTTCATCACTGACAATGTAGGCTAGCTGGGCTTCTCTGTACAATCTCCTATGTTCCCCCCCAAAGATTGGAATGGTGGCATACGTGAGATCCATCTGCAGCATCCCTCGAAGTCTCTTAATCCAAGACCTTGACAACAGCATGCCAAACTTGGGGGGAACATCAGCTACCACTATATCCATGACCATACTTTTCATGGGCAGCTGAAACAGGGAAACTACCAGGTCCTTTATGACTCCCAAACATTGTACCCTCCTAGAGTCAAAGGAATAGAGGTCATGATATCCTCTGGTGACTTCTAATCCTAGATCTTCTATGACGGCTTTAGGCATGAGGTTGTGGGAGGCCCCTGAATCCATTAAGCAATTATGCAGCACTTTGTCATGTATGTTCAGGGAGGTGTAGAAAGGAGGGGATGAATCATCTCTATCTTCTACCATGGGACCTAGGACCACTGCAGACCTTTCATCTTGGAGGCTTATGAAGTCTGAGGAAGGGCTAGAGGCCTCATATTTCAATAGGTCGGAGAAGCGTTTTTTGAATTCCCCATGTTTTATTAACTCAGTGAGGGGCACAGGGATTTTGTTCTTTTGAATTTCATGCTCGAAATTAAAGGAAGATGTAAGCTTTGGAATTTCTCTAATCTCAGGAGCATGATTTTGAATAATAGGGGAGAGAGGTTGGGCCTTCTTACCTCTATAGTTGTCTGATGTTTCTTCAACAAACTTCTCTGCTCTAGTGGATGACTCAGGAACATCGGGTGTTGTTGCCTTCTTGTCTGATCTCAGGTAATACCTGCCTCTGCCACCGCCAGCTTTGTCTCCCTTGCTCAATTCATTTAGCTGACTATTCATGAGAGACTCCTCGTATGCTGACTTAGTTAGGTGGGGGAAAGGAGGAGTGACTTCTACAGAGTGAATTTTAGGTTCAGGCTCATCTGGTTCTCTTTCTTCTTCATTAGCTACAAAGTTGTTCTGGAAGGGAGCCTGAATCCTTTGGTCATCTCTGTCTCTTTCCTTTTCTTTATGCATAGTTGGAGGAGCAAAATTGTTTGGTCTCTTGAAACCTCCTTTATTTTCGGTGTTCTGAGGGCCCTTATACATTTGTCTCCTTTCCACCTTCAATCTCTCCACCTCCTCTTTAAGAAAGTTCATTACTTGGGCCAGCTCATTTACTTGAGGATGGGACAATGATGGGCCAGAGATGGTGGAGTCAGAAGTCGAGGCTTCTGATTTTCCTTTTCTTCTGTCTGTGTCGGCCTTGTTCGTCAGTCTGTCAGCAGCTAACATGTTGGATTCCACTTCTATAGTTGCATCTTGCATCTGAGCTAAAGAGGTGGCTCTTCTTTCTCTTAATACAAGACAAAAGTTGGGGTCAAATGCACTAGCATATGAAATTTGAGCAGAGGCTTCTGAAGGCTTTATCTCTGCAGGAATCTTGTTATACATCTTATTGAATCTTTTAGAGAAGTCAGAGACTGACTCTCCTTCCTGCTTCTTCAAAGACCCAAACTCAGTCATACAATATATGTAATCTTTTCTATCCCCCCATTGCCTTAGGAAACATTGTCCAGGGCCTCAATACCAGCAATAGATCCAGGGGCCAGTCCCCTAAACCACTTCTCTACCTCACCATCCAAGCTTTGAACAAAGACTCTCATCCAGACATCTTCATTCTCAATATTTAGGTTATCTGCATAACTGTAAAAAGCAGCCAGGTGCTCTTCTGCAGTTATGTCTCCCTCCCCAGTGAACTTGGGCATATACTTCAAGTAGTCTCCAACAGGGAGAGGATTCATGGGATGAGGCAGGACCAAAGGAGCATATCTAGCAGCGACTATGGCATCCATTCTGTTCTATGGGGGATTAGCACCAGCCATAGGGACATTGAGTGGAGGAGAACTCGGAGGGGATGGAGTGTGAACAGGTGAGGTAGGAAAAGAGGTCCTCACAGGAGAGGACGAGGAAAACAGAGAGAAGTCTAGGGGACTCGAATGTGCAGGTGTTTCTCTCTGCGCAGCAGTAGTAATCAAAGGAGGAGTGGTGAATCCTTTTGAGGAGGGAGTGACAAGGATCTCTCCCTCTGATACTAGACCAGGAGGAGAAAACTCAGCAGGAACACTCCCGAAGTTCAGAAAACGAGAAACTTCAGAGGAAGTATGACTAGGAAGCTGAGAATAAGAAAATCGAGTTTTCACAGAAGGGGATGGCGTATTACCTTTTTCAGCGATGGGAACTCCTTTTGCAGAGCTCTTTCCCTTTCTGCGCACTGCTTCCGCGTCAGCTTCCGGTGTGGCTAGGGGCAAGTGTGGGTTAGACCTCGTATGTCTGCCTCTCGAAGCCACAGTTGATAAAACAGGTTCTCCCCAGCGGAATCGTCACAGTGGAGTTGCGAGGTGCACAGTAGCAATCTTCTAGTTCTGATATCTGATGCGCCTTCAGAAATCAGTTGATCTTTGTCGTTCAATCCCAGGGAATATATTCAACATCGTCCCCAGCAACGGCGCCAGAAATGTTGGCTGCGGAAGTCACTCCTGGATTGCTAGCAGGAGCAGAGCCCGATGCCCATCAGATTAATGTCACGATTTGTTTAAAGGGTGATCAAATGGAGGAAAACTCAGAACAGCATCGTGTCAACTCGAAAACTAGACCAGGTATGCATGAAAGAGTGAGGTCTTGATAAACTCCAAATAGTAGGTTGTAGTAAAGGGTGAGTAGGTGGAAGACTTACGCAAGAAGGGTGCATGGTCTATCACAGACATCCGGTTTGTAACAGACTGGAGAAGAATGCATTCGAACACAAAATCCTTTCACATTCAAACACAGATACCAGAAAACACAACAATGTCACGAAAAATCCTTTATCATAACAAGATTGCTAAGTTCACGTGAATCCTTCAACTGCGAACTCTCCGGCATAAGACGAAACCAGATGGAAAGAAAAGAAAAACTGTTTGTTATAAACCAAGAAGTCTCAAACACAGAGGCATAACCAGAAAACCAGAGTATTTGCTAAAACTTTACAGTTGGGAGCTTAGCTCTACCATCGATAGCTACAAAAATGGAAAAAATGCCTACATATACTCAAAACAACAACAACAACGGAACCAAGAAGATGCATTAAAAGCTTTGCGTCTGCATGGCTTCTGATAGTCAACATCTGAAAGATCGTGCAACTTATGTTAGACGCAATCTTTAATTGTTTGACAGTTCCAACGGTGAATCGATGTTCCTTAAATTCATGGTCGTGCTCTCCCATTAAGGCGGAGGAGATATCTAACCACCACCAATTGCTTCAATAACTGCTTCTTGGGATTGAGAACGGCCCGGCCAACTCAGCATTTAAGGATACGGAAGACTTCTCGCGCTGCCACCTGGAATATCTTGAATAGCTTGAGGGATGGGCATGGAGGCCAGCGCGGAGGATGAGTGCACGACAGGAATGGTGGTGCCAGGTTATAAGGGCATGGAAGGAGTGGCAGAATGAGAGAAGGATGACGGAGGATGATTTATGGCGGAAGAAATCAGGTAGACGGGAAGAAGACGGGAGAAACGAACTCGCCTTCGGGTGAGAGGTTGATGTGGAGAGGAACGGGACACGTGGCAAACAGCGGGTGGATAATGAGAAGAGAGAGAACCACGTGGACCGAGAAGGGAAGATGGATGGAGGACACACGGCAGCATGGGAAAGGCAGAAAAGGGGATTACATGAAGGAAGACGGGCCCACTCCTGGTTAAATACAGGGTAGATGAGAAAGGCGGGACTGTACGAGTGCCGTGGATCTAGGTGCCTCGATCGTGGCCGTCGGGAAGCTGCATATGGGATTCCGGACCCCCCCCTCCGCTTAAAGGTAGAAAAGCGGGGGGGGTCCGGAATGGTCTTCATCGAAGTTGATCCAGGCGCGCTAATATGAACCATCGGAGAGTTGCGCCTGTGATTCCAAACCCCCCCCCCCCCCCCCACACACACACACTTAAAGGTAGAAAAGAAAGGGGGGTCCGGAATCCAATGCGCGTCGTTGATCCGGGTGCGCGGATCTGGACCGTCCAGAACTGATTCTCGTTTGATTCGGACGCATTTGCGCATAAAACTTAGGACAAGTGGGTTTTAAACCCTTTTCTTTCACCTCCGACCCCCTTAACCAGAAAAATCGCTAACAAGTGCGCACAAGTGTTGCTCTGCAATTTTGAGAATGCCTGCCAAAATGAAGACTGGCCTTCTATATTTACACTGATTCTGGCCAACTTCCTGGGCCTACTTCTTATTCTGGGTACCTATTTACTCAGTATATATTATTTCTTCTAGCTAACTTCTTCTCTTGGAGGCTAATAACCTAATACAAATTATCCTCTTGAGCTGACTTGTCTTCTAGGGTTATTAGCCAACTCATTAGGGTTTCTTCTTGCTTCCTAGAATATTCAATTCTTGTCAAGTTTACACGTGGAGGTAAATACCTCCCGCAGCTACCATAATATCAACACTCCCTCCTAGCTAGGGAGGTATTACAGGTAATGGTCTTGAGCACAAACATACCATTCACCTGGTAGCATCAACATAGTTGCATAGACTATCTCATGACTAGATCATGAGCACCATCATCACCATCAGTGTCATCAGCTACATCATCTCTCAAAACCATACTCCATCTGAGTAATCAGACATGATGTTGGATAAGTCACTCACACCACAAAGTGACACAAGATCCATTCTTCTAATCTGGACATATGTCCTAGAAGAATAAATGTTTTGTACCATTTTCTTCTAGGAAATCTCTATCCTTTGATCATCCATCTAGCTGATAATCATTTCCAACACTATTGATAGTCTTCAAGGCAATCTAAACAATATCATTTAATAGAACACAACTGTGTCTATCCATAGTAGTACACAACTAAAACCCAGTGGTACACTACCACACCAAGTAGCACACAAATAATTGATCTGTGACGTATATTCACAATCAGTGGAACACATCCACCATAGTATCATACATCTATTGTCTAGAGACATACAGTCTCTATAAAAATCATTTGATATCAACCTGCATAGAAAACATTGTTATGATATAAACTGAATCATCTGGGCCATTCTTCCACTCACATCTGTGAGATCTTGGAAGATAATCTGCCCTCAGAAGGTAAAACATCAATGATGAGCTATCTGGACTATTCTTCTCAAGAAAGGAAGAATAATTGTCCCAATTTCTAAGCCTGGACCATTCCCCACCCTGGGCCATTCCTCTGACACTAGACAAAGTGTAACCTGGAGAGAATGATTCTTTCCTAAGGAATTTCTATCCCCGATTGTTGAACATGGAACATTCCCCACCCTGAGCCATTCCTCCAACACTAAACAAAGTGCAACTTGGAGATAATGAATCTTCCCTAAGGAATGATTGTCCAGACCATTTCCTAGGGAAATGATTGTCCTACACCAACCTCAAAAATGGACCATTCCCCATGTTAACCACAATGGGAAATCGTTGTCTGATGAGGTGGCCCAGTCTTCTTGAGTAACCCTCAAGAAGAGAGACTGCCCTAGACCATTCCCCATGTTAACCACAATAGGAAATCATTTTTTATGGTACATCAGCAATCCATCGAACCATTTTCATTACGAAAATGATCGTTCAATCTAGACCATTTTCCAAACTGGAAAATGCCTTTCTGTCAGAAATCTCAAACCACTTTCCGAACTGGAAAGGAACTGCTCATCCTAGACCATTTTTGAATTGAAAAATTATTGTCCATCAATTAATAACACATCAGTGCTCCCTCCCAACTTGGGAGTTATCTCTTCCTTTTAAATAAGGAAGTTGTCTCCACAAGCTCCATCTTGAGTACGTAAATTCTTTCATCTTGGACAAAAGATTTACCAAAATGTCTACTTATCTACTCATCTATGGAGATATGTATTTGGAGAACCACTTTCTCCTTTCTGCACTTCATCACGGATAATGTAATACTTGATTTCAAATGTACTTCATTATGGAACACTGGTTTTCTCTAAAGCTTCATATAGCTCTGATCAATAAAGTATATCATTGTTGGATTCCTCTTTGGTTCCTACTAGCTCATAACATCATGGCAAGGGTCAAACTAGAACATATCCATGTGGCACTTCTTCTGTCATCATGAGATATTTTTCATGGATTGGAAATCCATCATCCTGATCTTCTGAGTAATCATTTCGATACAGTATCTCTATTATAGAAAATCTTCACCACACTTCTGATGTGCATTGGAGGTTCTCCACCAAGTTGTCTTCTTCCATCTGCATACAAGGGTATATTTCTAGTATACCTCAAAGTATGATGTTATGCTGTCATCATCATTCATCTTCATGTCACGGAGCTCATTCTTCAGACTCATTACTTATCCAATGTTTCTAACTAAGAAGAGGTTTGTTAGGGCATCGTACATCTTCTTCGATTACTCAAGATGGGAGATGTATGGTATCTAGTGGTATTTTATAGAGACCACTATGATACTCATGGCATTGATGTCACTGTCTTTGAACTTTTCCATAACTGCAACGTTCTGTAGTTCTTTCTCTTTTCCTTCTTCAAAATTTGGTTTCACAATCTTTCCTTTCACAATATCCAATGCTTTATTCTTGGCAAGGATGAGTTCAATCCTTGTCTTCCACACTATGAAGTTAGAAGATCCATCTAACTTGTTTTCTGACTTCATAGAGTAAGTCATGGTTGCTTTGACTTGGTCAACCCTAGATTTGACCAAAAACTCAAACTTGACATCTTGGCTTACTGAGAGTACCAGGAGATGCACTAGGATAGGGTGCACTGGTCTATCCGAAAATTAGGTCAATCCCTTCACTTAAGGTGCCTCAATGAGAGGAATAGGGATTCTACATTTGCACCTGCTAGTAACCCTAGTTGCATTGCTTTCGTGACTGCTCCTGCTAGAAACCCTAGCGACAGTTCTTCAACGAGCTTAATATCCTTATGGATATGCTTCCTTCAAGTGGTTAGACTAAATGAAGGAGTTGTGGGCCCATAACCAGTTAGAATATAATGGATGTGCTCATTTTACCATCCACAATATCATTATTGTTACCCAACCATAGGCTGAAGCCACCCTCTGAGCACCTTAACCTTGGCAAAGAATCATTTTGGAAGCAAACCCTAGGCTAGATAGCCAAACAAAGGGTAGCACACCTTTCTCCAAGGATAGCGCACCAAACAAGAGCTGATCAGATAGTCCAAACCATAACCAAGAGATAGTCCAAGCCAAAACCGAAATCTGCTAGCTGCAGCAGCTACAACGACAGCTCTCCTCCAAACTTGCATGCAAACTAGGCAACTGCAGTGCGCACAAGTGTTGCTATGCAATTCTGAGAATGTCTTCCAGAATGAAGACTGGCCTCCTATATTTATACTAATTTTGGCTGATTGTCTGGGCTAACATCTCATTCTAGGTACCTATTTACTCAGTATATATTATTTCTTCTAGTCGAATTCTTCTCTTGGAGGCTAATAACCTAATACAAATTATCCTCTTGAACCGACTTGTCTTCTAGGGTTATTATCCAACTCATTAGGGTTTCTTCTTGCTTCCCGAGATATTCTATTCTTGTCAGGTTTACACGTGGAGGTAAATACCTCCCATAGCTACCATAATATCAACACAATAAGCTAAGCAACACAACTTCTCCAACAAGGAAAGAAACTAACCAAGATTCAGATTCAACAAACACTTCCCCCTCTCCCCCAGGAACTCAACGCAATGGAGAACATTTATTCCTAAGTAGGGAGGATTGATTCAGGTGGATATCAGTGGCCACCCACCTATTCCACTGCCTCAAAAAACAATTTTCCACCTTGGTAGTTTTTCGACAGTTTTTCAGGTTCCAAAACTTTCAGGGTCGTTTTGAAGCCCTAAACAATGTTTTTTGGGGATTTGGGGCCCAAACGACTATCAAATCCACTAGCATGTGGGAGTAAAAAATAGTTCTTCTTGGTTATACCTTTCCAACGGTGTATGGAGCGCCCCAAATGGAGATCGTATGCAAATGTTATGCCCCTGGGAAGTTGATGTATCAACTACCCCCATCGGGGCCTACAAACCTTTTGGATTTTCATCTTCCTGGGTTAGGGTTTTGTATTTTCCTTATGTTAAATATGCCTTTGTAGCCTCATTGTAACAATCATATTCTTTTGAACGTGAGTATCCATTACATCTCTTCTCAGAGATAAGTTGCCACCATGATAGTGAGTCTTTCACTCTGTATTTTTACAGTCTATATACATTTATTTCATTAATAGAAATCATGTATTACTGTATTTCTTTGTTTCTAGCAATATTTATGTGTATTTCATTGTAATATCTCTGCTTTCATTTCGTTCTCGAAAATAATCTGAATCAGTTTGTGAATGGAATGAGTTAAAATGTGGACAAACTCAAACTTTCTAGCGAGCCTACTATTTTTAGGGAGGGAAAATTCCACCCTAGGCTACATTTTTTTTTGAAATTTTGTCGATGTGGATCTTCTTAAAATTGGCTCAAACCCTTAACAACAAATTTTCATGGGAAAATTTCCCATCAATCAAGTGGAATTATAACTCCTAATAAAATTCCTACTAGATTTGGAGAAGAATATCAACAAAAAAATAGTTGAGTTTTGTGAATGAGCAAAGGGCCTTTCCCTCTCCTTTGATTTATTTTGTGTAATGTATTGGTTGTGTCATTTAGAGCCTCTACATAGGCTCTATGAATGTAAAGAGGCCTAAGAGCATTAACCATTTGTTAAACTTGCTGAGATTTTGGTTGAGTGTCTTTTCTAAAATTAATTTTACGATAGCATATTGTGTGTAAGGTTGGTCAATATTAATGAATTTATAGATTGTGGTTTTTTTCAACACCTTTGATGTGTGACTTTGATTGAAAATCCCTAGTCACTACAAGAATAATTGAGGATGATTGAATATGGTTTAACCATGTTTGAATATAATTTTCCACATTGGTTTAGCAAAGGTCACTTTGACTCATTGTGGTTAATTGTAGTTGATTATGATAACTATGGTTAACCATAATTACTATAATTGATCATGGTTTTCTATAAACGACTATGGTTGACCATGTTGATCATGGTTGACTATGGATGTCTATGATTACCTTAGTTCACATGGTTGGCTATGATTAGCCATCAATCAAGAATGTATCATTATATAATTTTTCACCTACATTGGTATTTTTTGGGTGGAAAAAATGGAGGAATTGGCTTGCAGGGTGCATTTGACTGGCAGGTCCCAATTTGGAGATTTGGGGTCCAAAACTTTCTAAAACTAATTTGAGGCATCAAATGACACTTTTGGGGGTCAAATATTTGTGAGAACCATAGATCTTAAGCCATCGATGTCGCTATACACACCAAGATATTTTTTTCGATTTGAAAATCACCTCAATTGAAGCTCATATCTAGAAATTATGCCTCCCACAAGTTGACCTACCATGGTGACCACCATGGTATTCCACGTCATACTGCATGACTCATACATGTGGGGATAGTCATGTATGTAATTTCAAGAAGATTCTAGAGGATGCGAGAAGTACTAAACCATGACTAATAATCACCTTTGGGCATCTAGCTTCTTTAAAAAAATGGAAAATATTCTAATTAATGTAAAAATCGCCCAAAAAATGCCTATTTTGCAGACCCGACATTGGAAACACAAATAACTCTGCAATCCTTAAAGGTTACAGGCATAATGAATTATGCCATTCTTCCTTGGAAAATAGGTCGACGCCAAATTGATTTGAGACACAGAGATTCAGGTAAGTGAAATGCTTGAGATGATTTAGCACGCACATTTTATTCGATGGAATCCGAAAAAAAAAATGGAGAAATAGAGAAAACAATTGCCTCATTATAACAATCATATTCTTGTGAATGTGAATAGCCATCGCATCTCTTCTCAGAGATAAGTTGCCACCATGCTAGCGAGTCTTTCACTCTGTATTTTTACAGTCTCTATACATTTCTTTCATTAATAGAAATCATGTATTATTGTATTTCTCTGTTTCTGGAAATATTTATGTGTATTTCATTGTAATATCTCTGCTTTAATTTCATTCTCAAAAATAATCCAAATCAGTTTGTGAATGGAATGAGTTAAAATGTGGACAAACTCAACCTTTCTAGCGAACCTACTATTTTCAGGGAGGGAAAGTTCCACCCTAGGCTACAATTTTTTTTTTAATTTTGTCCATGTGGGTCTTCTTACAATGGGCTAAAAACCTTAACAACAAAGTTTCATGGGAAAAGTTCCCATCAATCAAGTGGAATTATAACTTCTAATAAAATTCCTAATAAATTTGGAGAAGAATATCAACAAAAAAATAGTTGATTTTTTCCACCTTTTAACTTATTCCATTTGTGAATGGGCAAAGGGCCTTTCCCTCTCCTTTGATTTATTTTGTGTAATGTATTGGTTGTGTCATTTAGAGCCTTTACATAGGCTCTATGAATGCAAAGAGGCATAAGAGCATTGACCATTTGTTAAACTTGTTGGGATTTTGGTTCAGTGTCTTTTCTAAAATTAATTTTACGATAGCATATTGTGTGTAAGGTTGGTTAATATTAATGAATTTATAGATTGTGCTTTTTTCAACACCTTTGATGTGTGACTTTGATTGAAAATCCTTAGTAACTACAAGAACAATTGAGGATGATTGAATATGATTTAACCATGTTTTAATATAATTTTCCACATTATTTAAGCTAAGGTCGCTTTGACTCACTGTGGTTAATTGTAGTTGATTATGATGACTATGGTTAACCATAATTACTATAATTGACCATAGTTTGCTATAAATGACTATGGTTGACCATGTTGATAATGGTTAACTATGGATGTCTATGATTACCTTAGTTCACATGGTTGGCTATGATTAGTTGTTGATCAAGAATGTATCATTGTATAATTTTTCACCTACATTGGTATTTTTTGGGTGGAAAAAACGGAGGAATTGGCTTGCAGGGTGCATTTTACTGGTAGGTCCCAATTTGAAGATTTGGGATCCAAAACCTTCTAAAACCAATTTGAGGCATCAAACGACACTTTTGGGGGTTAAATATTTGTGAGAATCATAACTCTTAAGTCATCGATGTTGTTATACATACCAAGATCTTTTATCAATTTGAAAATCACCTCAATTGAAGATCATATCTAGAAGTTATGCCTCCCACAAGTTGACCTACCATGGTGACCACCATGGTACATAGTGGATTCCACGTCATACCCCATGACTCATACATGTGGGATATTCATGTATGGAATTTCAAGAAGATTCTAGAGGATGTAAAATCCTAACATAAATTGATAGTTGAGGTGCATGCAAAAACCCTAGCCCAAACACTAGACGACTATCAAGCTACATTAATACTAGGCTACTAGGAAGAGAAGGGGTTTCATTCTTTTATCGTTGCACTAGTTCCATAGTTGAGAATAACATCTAGGAGTGGGATTTTAGAGCATAAAAAAGGAGGTGGAAGATTTTGTAGCAACCATTCAAACGATAATGTCAAAAGAAACTCTATAGATAGTGCCCCTTTCTTTTTACTTGCATTTCTTAACTAAAGAAAAGAGAGTACAGAGCATAGGCCTCACCTGCTAGTTGGGTTTTATCCTATATAGGGTTTCTCAAGTCACGTCTGTTTTTCATTTGTGTGGATGGTGTGTTCATTTTGTTGTTCCTTAATTTTTTTATTTTAGTTATTTCATAAATTTCAGCACTAAGCTAGTGATAATAAATATGTGATCAAGATTTATTGTGACAAATAATTATAGTTGAATATCCATGAGTGTTTACATATCAACCATGGTTAATAATTGCTAAACATAATTTACTCTAATTAATCATATTTTATTATCTTGACTAAGAGTAATCATAGTTATCCATAGTCAAACATATTAACCATTGATAATAATTTAAGTTATTACAACTAATTGGATTTAACTAAAAATTCATTATGATTAATCATAATCAACCTTATCATTGACCATAATTAGCCATAATATAGTATATTGAATAAGTTGACTTACTCATGAACTATCATCTTTTTTTCATCCTTTCTACTTTACACAACCTCATTCGTCATTGTTTTTCCAATAGAAAGTGTGAAATTATGTCTAATAATCACCTTTAGGCATTCACCAACTTTATCAATATTTTGAAGGAACCCAATCTCACTAGGTGCATTTTCTTTTCTTTTATCATTTAAGATGGATTTAGTGTTGGTGTAACCTATCTCAACTTAGTATAATTCACAACTCACAACTTATGGAGAGATGAGTATGTAAAAATATAATTTTGGTTGTTGTTAAAATATTTATATTTGCATTGTAACAATATTTCTATGTAAATATCATATCTTTAGTATTTTTATCTATTTAAATCTAGGATCTCTATTCTTATATCTCTCTACATAGTCATTTTTATATTATGTGTACCTATGAAATCTCTCTCATTTCATTTATATATATAGAGTAGTTTTTATTTCCATTTGTATATATATTTGGATAATACATCTAGCCATTTTTAAATTTCATGTACCTATCAAATCTCTCTTGTTCATATATATAGAAAATAGTTTTTATTTCCATTTGTAGTATATATGACTATGACTAACACATAGTATTACTATTGCTATTTGTTATTAGTGTTATTTTATGGAATCCTACATATGATAGACATAAGCCTTACCTACATCTCTACCATAATGAATTATAGAATAGTTGACTATGTTAATGATATTTGAGTATGGTTGATCACATTCATCATGTTCATTATGGTTGATGATGGTTCACTATAATTAGCTTTTCACATTAGTTGAGTAAAAGTCAATGTGGTTAATCATAGTTGATTATGAGGATTATTTCACTTTTATTTGTCCCTCATGAAGAGTGGAGTGTCCACTTGAAAAGTTTGATATTTCAAAAAGCTCAAACAACATTATGAGGATTATGGTTAACCATAGTTACTATAATTGATCATAATTAACTATGATCACCCATTTTAACAAAACATAGTTTACTATGATTGCATTGATTTACATGATTGAATATGATTAAACATGATGGACAATTATTAAACATAATGTATTATAATTAATCAAAATGAGACTAATAATCACCTTTGGGCATTCAGCTTCTTAAAAACGGAAAATATTCTAATTAATGAAAAAATCGCCTGTTTTGCGGACCCGGCGTTGGAAACACAAATAACTCCGTAATCCTTACAGGTTACGGGAATAATGAATCGTGTCATGCTTCCTCAGAGGGCAGGCCGACGCCAAATTGATTTGAGACGCGGAGTTTCGGGTAAGTGAAATGCTCGAGACGATTTAGCACACACATTTTATTCGACGGAATCCGGAAAAAAAGGAGAGACAGAGAAAAAAATCGCCCTTTTAGCGGATGCGGCGTTTGAAACACAAAAAACTCCGCTGTCACACTTCATCAGACACCAGGCCGACGCCAAATTGAGTTGAGACGCGGAGATTCCGGTAAGTGAAATGCTCGAGACGATTTAGCAGACACATTTATTCGACGGATCCTAAAGAATTAAATTCAGGTGCCTGCGTTCTGCTTCCTGGATCACTTTCATTATCCACTCTCACAAATAACAAAATCTTTCTGTCCAAAAAGGAGCTGCAAACGCATAGGCTCCACGGAAGAATATTTTTAATGGGACACCCGGCCTTTAAAGTATTTGATTGTACACCACTCAGATCAGATCTGCAGTGTTCGGGTGCACTGGTATAAGCAGTATTCGATATACACACACCCATACATAATCATGGAGTATTGTGTAGTGTAATATTAATGTAGATTTATATACAATATCTCGTGAGATTCGATGATCACCAATCAATATGTGTGAAAGAAATTTGGATTTAAACTTTTATATTTTTTTATTTTTAATCTTGTTGTCGTTTTTTTTTTTTTCCACGGGGAAAAGTTACTCATTTATATTCAGCAGTATATAAATATTTTACAGTGATGCATATAAAAGTCTTGCAAAGCGGTGATCCATGCTCTCTATGGGTAGCACGAGTCCTGAGCAGATACTCTGTCACGCAAAACAGTCTTATGAACGAGCTGTAAGCTGCCATGCCCGCTCACTGTCTTTGTCTTTGGCTGTGTTTAAGTGACTGTCGGTCAGATAACTGCCATGATCTAACACTGATAGAAATGTTTGATCAGTGGTATGTAAAGTGCCTCGATTGTCCTCTCATAAAACGCGAAGAATCAGCCTTCTAGTGTCTATTCCATGAAGACCCCGAGAAGCCCGAGAGAACTGTAACCAAAAAAAAGTCCCATTATGCCAAGTGGTCTTTCGGAGCCCGGATGTATTGTAACCAGAACAGTGACTCTAATGCCAGTGAGTATTTGGTGACCTGGCGCCAACCACATCAGAGTTTGAGTTGAATAGAGGGGCCCTCTATGCCATCCTCCCAACGGGCAAAAGTTATTAGACCAGGAGGCCGGGTTAGAGCCTGTTTTGAAAACTGGTCTGCAGTGTTGTTTTCTTCCCTGTAGATATGGATGGCAGTGAAGCTCTTTAAGAGTCTTTTTGCTATAGTGGTTCTCTCTTTCCAGCACTCCAGTGCTGCAGATCGGAGCTCGACCTTGTCGTTTATCCAGTCAATAATGACCTTGGAATCTCCAAGGAGTAGCAAGTCTTCAATGTTCAGCCTTTGAGCCAGGATGAGGGAAGCCCATGCCCCTAGAAGTTCGGCTTTGGTGTTGGTTCCATGTCCTCCGTTGAGCGTCCAACTGTAGGTGGTTTGTGAGCTAATGTATATATGACCTCCTGCCCCGCAAAGTGTTCCGTCTAATTGAGCAGCTCCATCGAACCAGGCGATGGCTTTGTCGAAAGGTAAAGTTGTGTTTGATCTGCGGATTTTCTGGGCCGTGTTGGGGGGGGGAGGGCGGTCGACAGATGATAGGATGAGGTGTGTCACGAAGTTTGCCGAGGGATGTTTATCCTCAAAAATGGTTGCATTCCTTGACAACCAAATATACCAACAGATGGTGGCTGGCAGCGAGGTGTAGAGCTGTTGTTTTTTGCACCAGGCGCTGAAGCAGGCGGACACCGTGTTACCTTGCCACTGTGTGGTTACTGTTAGTGTCACTGTGACTTGTTTCCAGACTTGCTAAGTAAAGGTGCAGCTCACGAAGAGATGGTACGAGGTTTCACTGTTCTCCTTGCACAGAATGCAACGGTTTGGGCCTGACCAACCCTTTTTTTGGAGGATATCCCAGACTAGCAATTTGTTCTCCATCAAAAGCCAAGTGAATAATTTGATCTTCAGCGGACAATTCCACTTCCACAGCCGATTTCGCCAGGTCTGATCACGAGTGGGCCAGATTTCCTCTGTCAATGCTTTGTAGATATTTCGGACTGATATGAAACCAGATTTATCGCTGCCCATCCAGATGAGCTTGTCAGGTCTCTCCTGAAGGCAAATGCCCGCCTCATGTAGGTGTTTTTTGTATCTGATCCATTCCACCGAGAGTTCTCCGTCTAATAACAACGAGGAGCTAGTTCTCCATGTTTCGCCAAGAGTGCAGCTGTTGTGGGGAGCTTTTAAGTGAAAGAGATAATGGAGGCCTAAATTATGTAGGCACTCCAGCAGTCTAGAGGAGAGTTGGGCCTTTTTTCCCATGCCGAAGATGTCGTCTTTACCA
This sequence comes from Picea engelmannii, assembly GCA_009831015.1. Taxonomy (NCBI): domain Eukaryota; kingdom Viridiplantae; phylum Streptophyta; class Pinopsida; order Pinales; family Pinaceae; genus Picea; species Picea engelmannii. Next base: position 2,451,518 of record ML777671.1, read on the forward strand.
AGTTCAATAGCAGAACCATTTCTAGGCAGCCATGCGATCCAATGTAGAAGAATAGGGAGTGTTCTTTGAAGGTGTTTCCAAGTCTATGAGCCTCTCAGTGGAGAGGGGGTGGCTGATCTGAGCCAGGAGTGAACCGGCAAGTGTGCAAGATATTTGTCTTTTATAAGATTGTGCCAGATGCCAGGATCCATCAGAATACGCCAAAGTGTATTAGCTGAGAGGGCGAGGTAGTATAGGTGCAGGTTCCTTAGGCCCCATCCACCTAGTGCTTTTGGTTTTGAGAGAGTTTCCCATCTGCATAAATGGAGACCTTTGTTTTGCTTGCTATTTTTCCAAAGAAAGGCAAAGATCATCTTGTGTAGCTTTGATAGCACTGATTGTGGGATGTATGCTAGCACCATCCAATACACCGGAAGGCTTTCCAGGACAGCCTTTATCAAAATATATCTGTCGCCAATGGACAAACATCTATTGCACCAATGATGACCTTGGAATCTCCGAGGAGTAGCAAGTCTTCAATGTTCAGCCTTTGAGCCAGGATGAGGGAAGCCCATGCTCCCAGAAGTTTGGCTTTGGTGTTGGTTCCATGTCCTCTGTTGAGCGTCCAACTGTAGGTGGTTTGTGAGCTAATGTATATATGAACTCCTGCCCCGCAAAGTGTTCCGTCTAATTGAGCAGCTCCATCGAACCAGGCGATGGCTTTGTCGAAAGGTAAAGTTGTGTTTGATCTGTGGATTTTCTGGGCCGTGTTGGGGGGGCGGAGGGCGGTCGACAGATGATAGGATGAGGTGTGTCACGAAGTTTTTCGAGGGATGTTTATCCTCAAAAATGGTTGCATTCCTTGACAACCAAATATACCAACAAATGGTGGCTGGCAGCGAGGTGTAGAGCTGTTGTTTTTTGCACCAGGAGTTGAAGTAGGAAGACTTGTGTTGATCCATCACAACAAATCAAATAATATAATATAAAGGGATATATTTTCAAAAAATCAATCAAATCACAACAAATCAAATAATACAATACAAAGGGATATAATTTCAAAAAATCAATCAAATCTACAAAGGGATATATTTTCAAAAAATCAATCAAATCTCTAGATGTGCAAAACTTTATTAGAGTC
>ML777671.1:2472319-2488510 GCA_009831015.1 Picea engelmannii
TTTTCAAAAAATCAATCAAATCACAACAAATCAAATAATACAATACAAAGGGATATAATTTCAAAAAATCAATCAAATCTACAAAGGGATATATTTTCAAAAAATCAATCAAATCTCTAGATGTGCAAAACTTTATTAGAGTCTAAAATTTAAGGAAAGGTTTGTACTTCTAGAAATTTGATCCATCTTTGGGTTTGATTTCCAATTAAGATGGATGTATGCTAGTTGTTATTAAACCTAGAAAATCATTACTTTGACATAGTGTGAAGCAATAACTAACAACAATCATAAATTAAAGTTGGTTGTTATTAAACATACAAAGCCATAGGTTTCCATAAGTCTTAATGCCCAATCAAACATAAAACATTAAATAGGGATTGGGGTTATAAAAAGCGATGGTGGGTATCTATAAGACTTAAATTATTGATAGACTAGAAGCAATACTCTACTCAGACCAATTTTCTCCTAGAAATCAAGTGTGCTAATGATTTAATTGTGGATTCCTTAGATATATAGACTCCATATTTAACGAATTTCATTAAAGAAATCTAAGAAATATAGTTACCAATCTCCATTAATGAAATTCATTAAATACCATTAATATGAAGCAGTTCATTCCCTGACATAACAAATACCATTATAGTGAAGCAACTCATTCCATAAAACAACAACATACATGAACTCACACATATATATTTTACTCACCGCAAACCAAACTTGATATTGCAGGCAGGCAAGCAATACTTTCAATGTCACTGCATAGTACTGCAACAAAATAAAAAGGATATGGCTAGGAATACCACAATAAATAGTAAGGTACTGGAAGGAAATATGCAAAGAAGAAATATAATTTCTATCATAATTGTTAGCAGAAAGAACGAAATAGTAAGTAGAATGATATAATTGATCCAAAAGATTATACCTGTATTATCTTTAGAGAAAAGTTAACTTGCCTCTTTGAGGGGGAAACCTCCAACAGAGAAGAGCTCGAGTACAAATTAATTCACAAGACAAACATTTTCTATGCTTTCTACCCCTATTTATACTATTTCTATCTTCTAGAGAACATTCTAGAGGAAGAACTTTCTAGAGGCGAAACCTTCTAGTAAGTCTTAATACATTAGATGTGTTCACATTATTACAAAGGACTTATTTTATAATGTCGTCCTTTATTACATAGAAAAACATATTATTCTATCTACTTGAGGAGTCAGGGAGGTTAGCACCCTAACATACCCCCCCACCCCACCCTTGAAAAACAACATTTTTTCCTCAAGGCTTCAGATGTGGGAATTGTTGTAGAATGGCATTCAACTCCCATGTGGCATCCTCGGGTTGTGTATTGTTCCACTGTTATAAAACTTCCTTGACTGTTCACTAATGGAGATGACGCTTGTGCTGGCCCAATACTGCTTGGGGCTGCAACCAAATGGAGCCTTCTTCATCCAGGTCAGGGATACTAGTTTGAATCTGGAACTTGGTTCCAATCACTTTCTTTCAGTAGGAAACATGAAAAACTGAATGGATCTTAGAGTGACTAGGGACAGATAACTTGTAATCCATGGGCCTCACACACTTGAGGATTGTATAAGGGCCATAAAACTTGGGAGAAAGTTTTTAGCAGTGATCTTCTTTGAGGAATGCTTTCTTATAAGGTTGCAAATGAAGAAACACTAGATCCCCTTCAACAAAGTGGCATTCTGAACAACCTTGATTAGCTTGTTGCTTCATGTGATTTTTGAGGCATGACCAAATTCTCTTTGAGGTTACAAAAAATGGTAGCTCGGACTGTAAAGGTTTTGTCGATGTCTTGGAACTTGGAGACGCTGGGAAAGTAGGATAATATAGAAGGTGGATTTTAACCATAGACCACCTCAAAGGGAGTCATGTGAGTAACACCATGATAAGATGTGTTGTACCACCATTCAACGAGTGGTAACCAATGAACCCATTGAGATTGTTGGTCTAATGTGAAGTGCCTCAAATATGTTTCCAAGCACTTGTTGACACACCAATCCTCTACCTTGTACCACCCTTCTACCCTAAAATAAATATGATTCCAATTAAACTTCCTTGCACCACCCAACCACCCTGAGATGTTCCTCTTCATTCTTTATGCTACTCTTCTCACCTTTAGTTCCACCAACTCAGATTCTCTGTTACATCTCTTCACGATGCCATCTAAAACTTCACAAGATCATGGATATTTATATAAAATATACACCCAAAGATTTTTCCACATATCCAAAGAATATTGGCTTGGTTCTAGATCTCCATAAAACCAAGCTCCAACGTTCCTTAACAACCTTTATGCATCCCTTCTTATTCATGCTTGACTTGTTCAAGAATGAGCTCAACATACATCTACTGTTGGATTTGTTCTAAGATTCAATTTTGTCCATTGATTTTTTTCATTGCCGCACAATACACCCTCAACGCTCAATAGTCATCCAATCTGTCTTTGATTTGATCTCGACCATTTATATTATTATCTGTATTCAAGAAAAAACTATGCAGTCATGATGTGCAACCATCAAATATTCTTCTCGAATCAATCGTGGTCGTTGATCCATTCACTACTCATCAAAACATGCAATGTAACCATAATGCACAACAACTATCTAATATAGACCTTGGATTAATCTTGACCATTGATCTCATTCACCATGGGTCTAAGGAATAAATTTTAATACTTCTATCACCTCCAAATAGCACCCCCAACTTCCGCCACACTCAATTTACACCCACACTTAGACACATTTCAAGACATTTCATTGTGGGTTATTTGGACCACCCGATCTGTGACATGTGGTAATCTCCTAGGGTGTGAGATCTCTTTCTCTCTAGACCATTCGATATGTGACATGTGGAAACCTCTGGACCATCGAATCTCTCACCCTCTGGGTCATTCGATCTCTTATTCTTGGTACTTAGTCATTTCTTCATACTTAGCCAATTCTTCAAGATATTATAGTGGGTCCATGGGTTTGATCGTATTCTTCTCATCTTCCCCATATTCTTTCATCCTCACTCTCTCTACAAAGTCTCAAAACTTCATCATTTTTTGAGACTTCTCTTTCCATCCAATTCTTGGTACTTAGTTTTTTTTTCCAATTTTTCATCGTGGGTCCGCAGGGTCGCAAGTTTTCTCTTAGTCTTCTCATCTTCCCAATGCTTCATCATGCTTCACTGTCTCCATGAAGTCTTGACACATTGATTTTTGTAAGATCTCACCACGGGTCCATGGGTCTATGGGTTCACGATCACGTCTTTACACATCTTTGATTCTTCGTTGTTCTATGACATCTCAACACTTAGTCATTTTCTCATATTTTTCATGGAACGATGGGTCCATGAGCATGCACCATCACTTCTCCAATTGTAATCAAAAGTCCTTCCATCCGTTTTTGGGACTTAGCCTTTCTTTTTTAGATTTTATGTTCCATACTTAGTCTTTTGAGTTCAATTGTAGAAGAAGAGTTTGTCACACTACTTTGGGAATTGTTCTCTTGTTCGTCCATCCATCCGCCATCCTACACTTAGTCATATTTCACAAAACTTCGGAAGAATACATCTTTCATTCAACTCTTTGTATACATTCATTTTCTCCATTCCATCATGAATACTCATTCCTTGTCACATTCATCAAGATTTCACCATGGGTTTGTGGGACTATTTCATTTCTTCGCACATAATTATGATTCTCCATAACATCTTGGTATTGTCATTTTTTAGTTCCCACCACGGGCCTCAAACCTTTGATCTTGGTTGTTGATATTATAGAATCAACAGTTAGGATTTAACTGTCTCCATCTCCACTATTCTTCATACTAAAAGGTTACTATTCACACAAGGTTCTTTAGCTCCTCTATTCACTTTCAATTGATGTAAAAGATCTTTTAAGATATAAACCCTTCGAATATGATTTTCCCAAAAAATGTGGGATATATGAACATGAGATTTTTCCTTGTTATTTCTTGTATTCTCAAAATCTATGCGCCCTGTGACTTTGACTCCATCTCATGCACTCTCTACTCTTCCTTGTTCTTGCTTGTCATTAATTTGAACATATTCTTCCTCCTTTCTTTGTTTCCTCATGCTTCTTCTACAGATCCTTCACCGTTATTAACACAGAGTCTTCTTAGTGTATTTTTTATCTTAACAACAATGGTATACAACTTGTTGAGCATACTGCACAATGACAACATTAAGGGCATCACCATGTCCACTTTGACATCAATGACAACACCTTTTCAACAATATCCCCCTTTATCGTTGATGGAAACACTTAGTTATCTTGGTGTTCCTATGCTTTTTGCAACTCTACCCCTTTCTGTATATTATCCCCCTTTGACATCAATGCTGAAAGGGAAATTCTCCCCCTGTCAATGTACTATGTATTATTTGTTTCTATAGTCAAACAAATTTCTTTCCATCTCCCCCTAAGAATGTTCCCTTCTCGCATATTTTAGTGCCTCTTCGACATCGTTTCATCAACTATTATTGATTGGATGGCTTATACACCACCCCTAATTTCTTTCTGAAATACTCGAAAGATTCTCTAGGAAGAGGTTTAGTAAAGATATCGGAAATATGTTTGTTTGTAGTCACATAATCCAATTTAACAACTTGGTTTACAACTTGTTCTCTTAAAAAATGGTACTTGATAAGTATGTGTTTTATTTTTGAATGCATCATAGGGTTCTTTGAAATTCTTATAGCACTAGTATTATAACACAATATGAGAATTGGTTTCCTGCATTCAACTTAAATATCTTGTAATGTTTGCTTCATCCAAAGTACTTGTGCACAACAAGCAACTATTTCAATATATTATGCTTTTGTAGTGGACAGAAAGATTGATGATTGTTTTTTACTCAACCATGACACCAAGCAATTTCCTAAGAAGAATGCACATCCACTTGTGCTTTTTCAGTCATATATACAACATGTCCAATCAACATCAATGTATGTTGTTAATGTAAATTATTCACCTTTTGGATACCATAATATGTAATCCAAAGTACCCTTCAAATACCTGAAAATTCTCTTAACAACTTGTACATGAGTTTCCTTTGGTGCAGATTGACCTTGCAACAACTCCAACATCCTGCATGACATATGGTCTTGAGGTTATCAGATATAACAAGTTGGCAATCACATATATGTACAATTTTTTGTCTGCTTCCATAGATTCATCATCTTTTTCTTAACTTGCTTCATGTAATCATGGGTGTACTCATTGGCTTGCAGTCTACCATTTTGAATTTTTTGAGCATCTCCTTAATTTATTTTTTCTGGGATATGAAGATAAATTTAGTAGATTGAGAAATTTGTAGTCCTAAGAAAAATGATAATTCTCCAAATATTGACATTTCAAACTCCTTTTGCATTTCTTCAACAAACCTTTTACTCAATTTGTTAGTGCTACTTCCAAAAATTATATCATCCACATATACAACAATAAATACCATGTTCTTGTCTTCTAGTTTGATGTAGGTTATGTTTTCTACAGATCCTCTTTTAAATCCTTACTGTTGTAGATGTTTGTCCAGTCTTGAGTACCAAGCTCTAGGATCTTGTTTTAACCCATAGAGATCTTTCTTGAGTTTTCATACATAATATATATCCTCTGATAATTGGAATCCTTTAGGTTTCTCAATATATACTTCTTATTCTATATTTCCATTTAGGAATGCACACTTGACATCCATCTGATAAATTTTGAAGTCTTTGTGGAAAGAAAATTCCAAAAACATTCTAATAGCCTCCATTCTTGCTACAGGGGAAAATGTTTCTTCAAAGTCAATTCCCTCAATTTGAGCATATCCTTTACACACCAGTCTTTCTTTGTTTCTTATTTCCTGTCCATTCTCATTATGTTTATTCATGAAGAACCACTTAGTTCCTATTACATTCTTATTATTGGTTCTAGGAACAAGTTCCCAGGTTTGATTCTTTTCATTTTGATCCAATTCTTCATTCATAGCATTAACACAATGCTCATATTTTCTTGCTTCTTCAAAGATTCTAGGCTCTACTATGAATAGTAGGGAAAAATTAACCTACTCAGGAGAACTATTTATTCTTCTCCTTGTCTGAGGTCCTGCACTTTTACTTCCAAGAATTTGACTTTCAAGATGATCCGTTTGTACATACCTTGAACATGTTCTGGTGTCTCTTCTTCATGTCTCTTGTTCTTCATCATTTTGTTGGACCTCCACTTCCAGTTCTACTTCTTGATGTTCCTCTTATTGTTGTTCTTCTTCTTGTTCCTCTTCATGATTTCCTTCTTCTAGACATTCATCTTCTCTTATGTATTTTGTTTCTTTTGAATTTTGATTTGATCGAGGTGATCTTTCATCATCTACTTTTACATTTTCACTCATTATTATCTTGTCTAGCCTTAAATTATAGCATCTGTAGGCCTCACTCTTGGATGAGTATCCTATAAAAATTCCTTCATTTGTTATGGAATCAATTTTTCACAAATTTTCTTCATTTTTTTTTATGTAACACTTGCTTCCAAATGCCTTAAATTAATTGATTGTTCCAGGTCTACCTTTCCATAACTCATGGTGTTTTATCATTATTTGATATAAGCAGATCTTTGTTAAGGATATGAACAACGATATGTACCCCCTCTTTCCAAAAAATATCTAACACTTTGGAGTCATTCAACATGGTCTTGGCCATCTCTTGCACAATTCTATTTTTTCTCTCTGCAACACTATTCTGCTATGGTGTTCTAGATGATGAGAATTGTCCATTGATTCCATTCTTCTCACAAAAAATTTCAAAGTCATTTGAGGTAAACTGACCTACATTGTCTAATCGTAAGCACTTGATTTTAAGATCAGTTTCATTTTCAACCATTTCCTTAAACACCTTAAATTTGTCAAATGCTTCTAATTTTTTATTTAGAAAACCATACCATGTCATTCTAGTATAATATTTAATGAATAATATAAAATAATGCTCACCTTGCAAAATATTGGTTCTGGTTGGCCCACAAAGGTCTGTATGAATTAACTACAGGGGCTTTGAGGTTGAATGTTCCTTTGTCTTGAAAGTGACTATGGTCTGCTTTCCATGTTGGCAGTGCTTGCAAATAGGATCTGAGGGTTTTATAATTGGTGGCATATCCCTTACAACCTCCCTCTTGTTGATTTTTACCAAATTATCAAAGTGAAGATGTCCCATTCTTCTATGCCATTTCCAACTTTGATTGATCCATCCCATGCAAGATTTCTCTCCTCTTATTTCATCCAAAATGTATATGTTGTTAGGAGATATGAGCATTGTAGTAACTAGTCTTCTCGAGTTTTTTTTCTTGTTTCACATTTTTCATAGTAAAAGGCTAGAATGTGTCCTTGGTCTCACATTTGACTAACATTGAGAAGATTGTGCTTCATGTATTCTATAAACAACACCTTTTATGTTTCGGATTTCTCATTTCCAAGGCTGATTGTTCCTTTTCCAATTATTTTGGCAGAAACATCATCTCCAAAGGTGGCATTGCCTCCTTTTGTTCCCTTTTAAGAACTAAGAACCTACTTTGATCCCTTGTCATGCGTTTGAAATATCCATTGTCAACATACCACTTATTTGTTTTCTTTGTGCATGTATGGCTAGGTTGTTTTCTTCCTTCTCTTGCTGATCTAATTTTCTTCTCCACACACCTGTGTTTTCTTCCTTATCTTTAGCAAGGAATATTTATTTCATGTTTTTCTTGGTGGGTTCCATCCTGCTTTTGAATTCATGTGCTTTATGACCAAATTTGTTACACTTTAACATTCAATGTTGAAGTTCATCAGTGGAGAAAATGAGTTATAGATTATGTTAGAAAACCCCTGAGATGTTTTGTTTTTGTTGCTCACAAATTTGTTCTTGGGAATCTTATAAGCATATTTGTTTCTCATATAGTTTTCTCTTGCATTGGCCCTACAGTTAATGTCTTTGTGCCCAAAATTATGAAAACCGAAATGGTAACCAAGAAACAGATTTTGATACCTTATTCTGGAAGGTCTTCTTGGTTGAACTACTTCCTTGAAATCATTTATTTTGTAGAAGGAAGCAAGTTTATGCTGAAAATATTTATTTTTTCTATTGTCTTCTACATTTTTTTCCACTGCAATGGAAACTCTTAAGCACATTATCATGATTTTGAGTCATTTCTTTCTTTTCTGGTATCACATGATTTTCACTTCCATCAATATTTTTCTGATTGTTGTCATAACCAATACCGGTTTTGTCAAGTGGTGATCTTTGTATACTAAGAATATATTCTAGGATTGTCGAACTATTTTCAAACTTCAAATTTTTATTCAACTGTCTTCCATTTCAAATTATTTATTATGACAAATGTCTTTCATTTCCTTAATCTTATTTGTCAGAACTTCTTCAATTTTTCTAGCCTCCTCTAGTTGTCTTTTTAGACTGATAATATTGGTTTCACCATTGATCTCATAAATATCCTTTTTAAATTCTCTCAATTATTCCTTGAGTGATTCATTCTTCATTATGAGTTTCTCTAGTTCATGCATAACACATATTAGTTCTCCTTCAATATTTACCTCTCCTTCCTCATCTAAATCTTCATGATTTATGTCTTCATTATTTGACAATTCATATTGATCATTCAAGACCATGAATAACAGAGCATCTTCTATGCTATTATCATCTTCATCGTATGAGCTGCTTTCATCATTGGCATACAAATTTCTCTTTTTATTGTAATTTTTTCCTTTATTATCATTTTTGTTGTTCTTGTGGTAGTCTTTATTTCTTTTGAAATCAGAATCTTCTTCATTAGTATATTTATGAGGACACTTAGAGGAAAAATGTCCTACTTTACCACAATTAAATTATTTTGAAAGGGATCTTACCTATCAACTTTCCATATCCCTTCTTCAGCTTCCTGACAAAGTTTGCTTCTTTTGTATCTAATTCTTATTCAAAGGAATCACTTGATTGGTATCCTTTTGAGCTTATCCTTTTTTATGCTTTGAATGCTCTGCTTCAAGCTTTGATGGTTTTTCTTGTTCATTCCTCATTTCATAGGATGTTAAAATTCCATGCAGCTCGTCCATTTTCAAATTCTTTAGATTGTTATATTCTTCTATCATTGAAACCTTAGCATCAAATCTTATAGGAAGTGATCTTAGTACCTTTTGAACAATTGTAGATTCTTGTATTTATTTACCAAATCCCCTAATGGTATTTACAACTCCATCTACTCTAAGGAACTATGTTGCAATATATTCATCTTCTTTCATTTTCAATACTTCAAACTATTCTCAATGTGTTTGTAACTTGGCATGCTTCATTGTCTCGTCTTCTTCATAGATGTTCTTCAGCGTGTCCCATATGTCTTTGACAGATTCACAATGCATGAATTTTACAAACTCGACGTCTAAAATACTAGATAATATGGAATTCATTGATTTGGAATTAATTTCATGTATCTTTCTTCCACCTGCATCTATTGGGGGAGTGGTTGGTGATTTGTATTGATTCACTACTGAGTTCCAAACTTCAAATCCTTATGCCTTAAGGAATACTCTCATTTTGATGCTCCATAAAGAATAATTGGTTCCACCAAATAGTGGTTCTCCATTCTTGGAGAAATTTATTGTGTGTCCATGTCTGCTACAAATATATTCCTTCTAGTGGTTAAAATGTTTGAAGGAACTCGCTCTGATACCAATTATTGGAATATTCAATAATATTGAGAGGGGTTTGAATCACTATTGGGTGGATTTTAGCAATTTTTTCTCTTTTACCACTTTAACTAATCATCATAGAGTTAAACATAAGTAATGCACATAATTATAAGAGATTGACACAAAGGCACAATACAAAAATATTTTATGTGGAAACCTGATAAGGGAGAAAACCATGAAAAGTTTTTCTTATAATAATCAAGATTTACATTCTTTATAGGCTTCAACCTGTGAGGGACACCAATCCCTAAAGTAAGAACCCACTTATAATTTTTCAATAACCAACTTGAAAGACACCAACATGTTGATCTGTTTAGGAAACCAATACTCACTATAAGCACCAACTTACAGTCTACAGACACAAATAGTGCAAGCACCAACCTATTGAATTGTTGAGGACACCAATCCTCACTGTAAGCACCAACTTATAGTCTTCAGACACCAATATTCTAGGAACCAACCTATTGATCTATTGAGCATATCAATCATCTACCTTGCACCACCCTTCCGCCCTAAAAAAAATAAGCTTCCATTTAAACTTCCTTGCCCCACCCAACCACCCTGAGACGTTCCTCTTTCATTCTTTCTTCTACTCTTCTCACCTTAATTTCCACCACCTTAGATTCTTCATTACATATATCCACCATGCCATCTAAAAATTCACAAGATCATCGATATTTATATAAAATATATACCCAAATATTTTTCCACATATCCAAAGAATATGGGATTGGTTCTAGATATCCATAAAACCAGGCCTCAATGTTCCTTAACAACCTATACACATACCTTCTTTTTCACGCTTCACTTGTTCAAGAATGAGCTCAATGTAAAACTATCATTGGATCTGGTCCAAGATTCAATCTCCTCTATCAATTTTCTTCATTGTCGCACAATACACCCTTAGCGCTCAACAACCGTCCAATTTGTCCTTGATTTGATCTTGTCAATTGATAGTCTTAACTGTCTTCAAGAAAAACCTATGAATTCATGACACACAACCATCATATATTCTTCTTGAATCAATCGTAGTTGTTGATTCGTTCACTACTCATCAAAACATGCAATGTGACCATACTGCACAACAACCTTCTTATCTGGACCTTGAATTAATATGGACCTCTAATATCATTTTCCACGGGTCTAAGGAATATATTTTAATACTTCTACAACCTCCAAATATCACCCCCAAGTTCTACCACACTCATTTTACACCCACACTTAGACACATTTCAAGAAATTTCATTGTGGGCCATCTAGACTGTCTGATCTATGACACATGACAATATCCGAGGGCATGATACATCTTTCTCTTCCGATCATTCAATATGTGACACTTGGAAACCTCTAGGTGATCGGGTCTCTCACCCTTTGGGTTGTTCGATCTCTCATTCTTGGTACTTAGCCATTTATTCATACTTAGCTAATTCTTCAAGATCTTACCACAGGTCCATGGGTTTTCTCTTATTCTTCTCATCTTCCTAATATTCCTTTGTGCTCACTATCTTCGTGAAATCTCAACACTTGTTCATTTTTCAAGAATTCTCTATCCATCCAAATATTAGTACTTAATTTTTTTCCAATTTTTCATCATGTGTCCATGTGGTCACAGGTTTTCTCTTAGTCTCGCCATCTTCCCAATGCTCTATCATGCTTCACTATCTCTGTGAATTCTCGACGCTTAGTCAATTTTCAGAAGATCTCACCTTGGGTCTGCAAGTTCACGCTCACTTCTTTACATACCTTTGATTATCCACTACTCCACAACATCTCAACACTTATTTATTTTCTCATATTCTTCATGGAATGGTGGGTTCACGAGCATGCATCACTTCTCTGATTGTAATCACAATTCCATCCATATGTTTTTGGTACTTATCTATTTATTTTTTAAATTTTGTGTTACATACTTAGTCTTTTAAGTTCAACCATGGAAGTAAAGTTTGTCTCACTACTTTGAAAATTTCTCTCTTGTCTATCAATCTGTCATATTTCATGAAACCATGAAAGCGGACATCTTTAATTCAAATCTTTGTATACATTCATTTTCTCTGCTATGCCATAAATCCTCATTCTTTGTCACATTTACCAAGATTTCACCATAGGTTCGCGGGGCCACGGGACTATTTCATTGCTTCACACATACTTCAGATTCTCCATTGCTCTGCAACATATTAGGACTTAGTCATTTTTTAGTTCTTGTTGTGGGCCTCAAACCTTTGATATTGGTCATTGATCTTAGAGAATCAACATTTAGGATTTAACCGTCTCCATGTCTATTGTTCTTCATACCAAAAGGTTACTCTACACACAAGGTTTTATAGCTCCCCTATTCACTTTCATGTGATCTAAAAGAGATTTTGAAATATAAACCCTTTGAATATAATTTTCCCAACAATGTGGGATATATGAAAATGGGAATTTTCCCTTCTATTTATTGTATGCTCAAAATTTTTGTGCCTTGGGACTTTGACTCCAGCTCGTGCACTCTTTGTGCTTCCTCGTTCTTCCTCGTCATTAATATAAACATATTATTCATCCTTTCTCTATGTGCCCGTGCTTATTATGCAGATCCTTCACCATTATTAACACAGAGTCTTCTTACCATCTTCTTGATCTTGAAAACAATGATATACAACTTGTTGAGCATATTACACAACAGTAACATCAAGGAAAACACCATGTCCACTTTGACATCGATGACAACACCTTTTCAACACTATTCCTATCTTCTAGAGAACATTATAGAGTAAGAAATTTCTAGAGGCGAAACCTTCTAGTAAGTCTTCTCACATTATATGTATTCACATTATTATGAAGGAATTTATTTCTAATTTTGGCCTTTATTAAATAGAAAAAAATATTAATCTATCTACTTGAGGGGCTAGGGAGGTTAGGACCCTAACAATCCCCCCCCCCAAAAAAAAAAAAAAACATCTTTGTCCTGAAGGATTGAGATGTGGGAATTTTTATAGAATGGTATTTGAATCCCATGTGGCATCCTCAAGTTGTGTATCCTTACACTATAATAAAACTTCATTGATTGTGCACTAATGGAGACGGCATTTGTGTTGGCCCTTGCTTGGGGCTGCAACCAAATGGAGTCTTCTTCATCCAATTCAGGGAGACTAGTTTGAATCTGGAACATGGTTCCAATCACTTTCTTTCAGTAGGAAACATGATCAAATGGACGGATATTAGAGTGAATGGGGAGAGCTAACTTGTAATCCATGGGCCTCATGTACTTGAGGATTGTATAAGGGCCATAAAACTTTGGAGCAAGTTTTTGGCACTAATCTTCTTTGAGGGATGTTTTCTTATAAGGTTGAAGATTAAGAAAAACTTGATCTCCTTCAGAAAAGTGGCATTCTGAATGACCCTAATTAGCTTGTTGCTTCATGTGATTATGAGCCATGACCAATTTCTCTTTGAGGTTACGGAAAATGGTAGCTAAGACTGTAAGGGTTATATCCAAGGGAGAAATTATTCATGGGTATTAATCCAAAAAAAAATTATCGAATTTTATTATGGTTATGTGATCCGGATTGGATCATTACATTGTTTTTCATCTATCTCACTACTTTTTGGGTGGAAAAATTAGAGGAATCAGCTTACAAAACCATTTCGTTGACTGATCCAAATTTGGAAATTTGGGTCCAAAAAATAGTTAGAAATCTTTGGGATCCATTTTGAGACATCAAACGACCTTTTTTTTTGTCCAAACCTTATTATGTGAGAATATTCTAAATTCTACACGTTAATACTTTTCTAGCAACATAAATTGTTCATCGATCGGAGTTCATATGAGAAAGTTATGTCTCTCGCAAGTTGACCTACCATATTGATCACCATGATGCAAGTGGATGCCACGTCAACCTACATTACTTAGACATGCGGATCTAGCCATGTAGTGTATTTCCTAATAACAGTCTAGAAGGTCCAAAACCTTATCACAATTGAAGGTTGAGGAATTAAAAAACCTATCCCTAGATCATTATCGAGCTATGTTAAAAATCAAGCCACTAGGAGGAGAAGGGGTTCCATTCTTTTGTATGGTATATTGTTCCATGGTTGAGAAAAACATATGAGAGTGGTATTTTTTTAGCATACCAGAGGAGGAGAGATTATGTAGAATCCATACATGCCATAGGTCAAAGTAAACTCCACAGAGAGTGCCTCTTTCTTTTTACTTCCATCATTTCTTTACTAGAAAAAAGAGAGAAGAGAATCCTCATCTTCTAGTTGGGCTTTCTCCCGTATTGGGTTTCCCGGGTCAAATCTTGTGTTTATTTGTGGATTGTGTGTGTGTGTTTTACTTTTTCTCTATTTTTTTCATTTTATTTATTTTATCAGTAACTAGATATTATGGAGATCTAAAGGAAATTAACCTTAATAGTAAATATTTCAGTATTTTATTAGATTTGTTATGACAAACTGTCCCAATGGAATATCCATGAATGTTTACAGATCATATTGGTATCAGAGTAGGTTTTTCTTTTGGGTATTTTTGGGAAGCTACAGGATCCAAGAGTCGGCTTAAGGAGAGGTTGCAGAAACCATAGCCATGGCGGACGAGTCTGTTCATAATAACCCTCAAGATCTGGTAGAAAATAGATTCGAGTGGTTGGTGTTGGGTATGTGTTATAGAATTTTTTTTCCTTGGGAAACGTGTCACCTCTTTTGCCTCATTTTTCATGTCACCTCGATTTTCATGTCATTGTTGGGAGGTTTTTCGACACATGGTTTTTGGCTTATGGTTTTCTATTTTCAGTTTAGGAATTAGGGTTGTTGACTAATCTAGGTCATTGGGTTAGGGTTTTTTATGTCATTGGCTCCTATATATATATATGGTATTGTAAACAATGTATGGTTTGAATGAATATATAATTTTTTATTTTTCCCGGTTTGGGTTTCCAGGGGAAAAATCTCTGTGTAATGTGTGTATTTTCCATTGTATCTTTTTTGTTCTTTCACTAAAAATATGTTTGCAGTAAATAATTGTACAAGGTTAAAATCTACAATTGGAAGCACAAGTTGTCGACATCGGTCGCAATATGAACCTCCTCGTTGATCAGGGGATCAAATTTTGCTCAATTTTCAAAGTGCTCAAAATGTGACAAAAATAGTGCCATTGCGTCTGTCTCGTCTTCCTGATTCCAGCGGTATATTTACTTTCTCAAACGGAGTCCGTATGGAGAAGATATCGCGATCTATTCGCCAAGGCAAATAGGCAAAAAATTTAGGATGTTGACTGTACTTGTCCGTACAGTCCGTACAGTCTGTACGGTGACGTGGCATGGTCGTACAGTCTGTACGATGACATGTTAGGTGGATGATGTGGCACGCTTTCATTGGTTGATGGTTATCGAATCAGGGAATGACACGTGTCATTGGTGGCCAATGATGTGAGGACACGTGGCCCAATCCATTGGTGCCACGTGTCACTCGTTGACTGGTTGATTTGGTTATGTAAAACTAATGGAGGCCGTGGGGTTCGAACCCTAGACCTCCCATAGCACAAACCTTTACAAGCCTCTGCTAACCATTATGCCGCCCATTGTTCCTTGTCATATATGTCAACGCAATTCTATTTAAGTTTGAGTGTTGTGCTAAACGGAAAGGGGGGCAGGCCGGGGCCTAGCCCCGACCCGTGGTTTCATTCCACACCATATAACTATGTTATAAATGTTTGCGCGTGGATATATAACAATGAAACAAAGTTTGTAACTATATATTAAAATGTGGCGCGGTTATAACATTTGCGCACGGGTTTTGATATGGCCCACGGTTCTTTTATATATATTACATATGACCCCGAGTTGGAGTGCGGGAATCGGTTTACACAGTTTTCAAATGGTTAAACCACCTTTTATCCACGCGCGAGGTCACATGGCCATATGCCCAGGTGCCGAGGCGGTTAGGGGCTAGCGCGCCCTTAACCGTTCTACGATTTGCACCGTTGGCACAGTTGCGCCCAGTGCTGGGTTTTTGTGCATAAAAGAGCGTGTGAGCCAGGTTCATGCAAGGGGGGTGCGAATTGTAGAACCAAAGACAACAAGCTTGAAGAGGGAGACTTCGAGGAGGCCTAACTTCTTCATTTTTCGACCGATTGAGGTGCCGAAAGAGCCCAGACAGGGGTTTTGGGACGCTGGGAAGCCATTGGAGCAGTCGGATTGTCAATTTGAGAATTGTAAGACATGTTTTTGAGCACTTTTTGAGCAATTAATAATAATGATCCATTGGAAGCTGGACCAGGAGATGTAGCCCAGAAGAGGGGTGAACTCCTGTATCAATTGTTGTGCACATGTGTTTATATTCAATGTTTTATGCTGCTGTCTATGTGTAATTTACATAAGTAATCCTTAATTTATGTGTTGCAAACTGATCCTATTGCTTTAAACACATAACATTTCACTTGCAATATGTTTTCAAGTTTTTCAAGTCTTCTTCAATTTTAGATCAAGTT
>ML777671.1:2525586-2541317 GCA_009831015.1 Picea engelmannii
AAGAAAATTCACAAATCTCCATATTAAATCATTCTTCCAAAGAAATACTTATCTTCTTATGGATAAAGTCCAAAATCCTTCAGGCGAAATTCTCCTTGTGGATAAAGTCCCAAATCCTTCAGAGATTCTCATCCCAGGTGATGTTATTTGATCATATTTACACAACAATAAAATACTAATCTCCTCCGCAATTAAATACTTCTCTATTCTTCTTCTGCAGTGGTCATATAATCAAATTTCAGTATGCCCTTTCAAACTAAAGGACTCATAAATCTCCATATTAAGCAATTCTTCCAAAAAACTACTTATTATCTAAAAAAGTTCACAAATCTCTATTTTAAAAACCATTCTTCCAGAAAATACTTATCTCATTTTTCTTCAGTGGAATAGATGTTCTCTTATAATCTTGCATGTACATGAAGAAAACACAAATCTGCACATATATATTAAGTCATTATTCAAAAACTATTTAGATGGGATGTATTCATATTAGATATAATGAAATGCTCTTTGAAATTATGTGAGCTAGCTCACATATACAATATGTGTGAATTATTTGTAAATCTAATTCAATGTTGGTTTTTGTGATTAGTAACCAATTTAGTTAAGAGTTTGACAATACCTTGGCAAGAAGAAATTCACTTCGTTGTATGTAGAAAACACAAATTTGTCCATACTATGTCATTCTTGGACAAGAAAGCAAGGAATGCAATCGTGGAAAATTTAGAAACTTTCTCTTTTCTGATGTGGGATAGAGTCTGTTATCAAATATTCAAACATGTTCAAGGTCAAAATTAGGTCTTCATCGTGATTTAACCTTAAATAAGTTTGAATGTATACCATTTAAGACAATAATAAACTTATCTAGGGATTCTATATATTTCAAAATAATTGATCAAAGTGTTGAATAGGAAAGGCAAAACTAAAAATTTGAGAAAAGTCAAGAACATACATTTATGAATCATCCTGAAAAGACACATCCTTCACTAATATGGGTGCTTCCTCTACTTCCTCAATCTCAATCTCCCTCCTGAGCACACTCTCATGTACCCTCTTCTCCTCATTAGCCTATATAACACATTTCAAATTTGAAATTTTGAAAAATTATATTTAAATTATTATAACACATTAAATTTAAATGATTTTAAGACATTAAATGATACCTATGAACTCCCACCCTCTTCAAAATCTTCCAATGAGAATTGAGACAAGCATTCCCAAGTAGTAGGAAATGGAATAGAGATCTGTGAACAACACAACTAAGAACTAAATCTAGGATTCAATGGGTTCAGAATTATACAAAATTATAAATGTTGTTGATCTCTTATTCAAAAGAGTGGAGATTGAATGGTTATTAGAAAACACATACTTGATTCAACCCATCCAATTTTAAACTTGTCAAATCAAATCCCCTACCTACTGGAGATTCATTTAACATATCTCCAAACTGCAATTAATGGCAAGAAGAACTCGATTATTTCTATAGAGACAATGATATCTAAATCTAGAACTAGAAGTAAACTATCATAAAATGTGTCAAAAATTCTTAAATAGAACACATACCAATCTGCGGTTTGGGTTATAATTATGAATTACCTTCTTCCAACCATCTCGACAAAATTTTGCATACTCCAAAACATCTTCTTCTAACATTGTATATAACTTTGTATCTGTTTTATAAACAAATGTGGCCTAGTAATTGGCTTCTGCTTGATGACGCTTCATGCCAACATCAAAACCATAAAAGATAGCTTCCAAATTTTCCCCGATTGCATTCCTGGCCTCTTTGCCAACTTTTGATGTAGTCTGCAACTCTGAAAGTGAAGAAAATTATCATGTTGGGCGAGGTACTAAAGGTTGTGAAGGCCTCGACAATAACGCACTTTGATATGCCCCTTTGCGATCATATGTACGTCTTTTACTAGTCCCATAATATTTGGATGGTAGACTAGTATAATCAGGATGTATGTGCAAGAAAAACTCTACAAAAAAGTGTCTTGCAAAATAGTGTGAAGCCTTATCGTTCCACAACAATTTCTCATATGCTGCCAAACATCAGTTATATAGATGTTCTGCAAAGTCAGGGTGCCTAAAATATTGCACCTTCAACATCTTTCGCTTTGGGCCCTCTTTGAAATTGAACATAGAAATGATGTCTTCTTTTGAAACTCTATTTTTTACTACCTCCCATTTATTAGGACCTATCACCTTTGACTTTTGCTGCCTCATTAGATCGACAAAACTGTCATTGGTTGGCCCCATCTTCTAATATGCATCTATAAAGTTTTTCAATGAATGCAAAACAATTTGCAATCTTTGTTTTCTCTCCTAAGGGAGTTCCAGGACCACCAAATAATTTTCCAACCTTTTTTTAACACCTCAGCATCACTCAAGCATCATTGATTCAATATTCTCTTCCCAGGGAAATTCATTACCAACATCTGAAGAATAGGTGTATGTAAGCATGTAATCTTTTGTTTCTTGATAACACGACCTCCTAAATCCACCTTCACCCTCTTCACCTACATTTGAATATTAGTGACAACCACTCTCTCTTTCATTGTCATCCCTTGTTCTAAATTGATTGTCTACACACACATTTGAAAGTAACTTCAAGATTTAACCTCACATAAATTTAAATACAAAAAAATACAACAAAAATAAACAAAATCAAAGAAAATTACCAGAAATATTCTCTTGTCCAGAGGCCCTGCATTCTCAGGTGTAGGAGTATCAATGCACAACCTATCTAAGAAATTTACATCCATAGCACTGGCTTGAGAAGGTTCTATAGTTGATCTATTCACGGACTCGTTTGAAAATCTCCTCTGACGAGATTGTTGTTGCTCACTTGAAGTCTCAGTCAAAGAAAGAGTTCTTGTTCTTCCTTCTTGGGAAAACCTAGATCATTTGCGAGGAATGTTTGTAGAATCCTATGTTGACATCTCTCCTCAATATCAATCCATAATGTAGAGTTTATCAATAAAAAAGTAGGGATGTACCCAAGTTCAAGAAATTAAAAACACAGAGATAAATCGAAGTTTTAATTAATCAAACCATGAATCAATCAATCAACTCAAAGATAAGTAAGGATTCCATAGACATCATGGAAAATTCTTATCCTTCACTCATCATCCATGCATAGAAAATCAGGGCATTTGAATCTAAAGGTATTTAAATACCGAAGTGAAAACTATCGATTCGACTCCTAGCCGACTACTCAGGCACGGACTGATGACTAAATGGATACGTGACAGAAGATAAAACCACAATATTTTCATAATAATAAATAAAACCCACACATAGAAGTCATTGATATCATAAGTTGGGTTTGCCAAGGGATTGTCATTCAACTCAGAGTTTTATCATTCACAATGCACATCAAAGAAGAATATGCAAAGACTAGACATTCAGCCATGAATCAATCAACTCAAAGATAAATAAGGGGTCCATAGACAACATGAAACATTCTTATCATTCATTCATCATCCATGCACAAAAAAGCAGGGCATTTGAATCTATAGGTCTTTAAACATCGAAGTGACGACTATCGATTCGGCTCCTGGCCGCCTGCTCAGGCATGAAGTGATGACTAAATGGATAAGTGACAGAAGATAAAACCACAATCTTTTCATAATAATCAGTAAAACCCACACATAGAATTCATTGAAATCATAATTGGGGTTCACCAAGGGACTGTCATTGAACTCAGAGGTTTATCATTCACAATGCACATCAAAGAAGAAGACACAAAGACTAGACATTCAACCATGAATCAATCAACTCAAAGATAAGGGGTCCATAGACAACATGGAAAATTCTTATCCTTCACTCATCATACATGCACAGAAAAGAAGGGCATTTGAATCTATAGGTCTTTAAACATCGAAGTGACAACCGTCGATTCGACTCTTGGTTGACTACTCAGGCACAAACTGATGACTAAATGAATAAGTGACAGAAGATAAAACCACAATATTTTCATAATAATCAATAAAACCCACACATAGAAGTCATTGAAATCAGAAGTTGAATTCGCTAAGGGATTGTCATTCAACTCAGAGGTTTACCATTCACAATGCACATCAAAGAAGAAGACGCAAAGACTAAACATTCAACCATGAATAAATCAACTAAAAGATAAGTAAGGAATAGACAGCAAGGTGAATTCTTATCCTTCACTCATCATCCATGCACAAAAAAGCAGGGCATTTGAATCTATAAGTCTTTAAACACCAAAGTGACGACCGTCGATTTGACTCCTGGCCAAATACTCAGGCAAGGACTGATGACTAAAGGGATAAGGGACAAAAAATAAAACCACAATCTTTCCATAATAATCAATAAAAACCACACAAAGAAGTCATTGAAATCAAAAGTTAGGTTCACCAAGGGAAATCAATTCAAAAAAACAACAAGAAAGTGGATTCATTAAAAGTTCCCTATGGTTGGATCCACCAAAAAAATGTATTAGAACATTTCTTTAAGATTCCTTAAAAGTTCCCTATGGTTGGATCCACAAATACCACATATAATGTAATGCATTAGAATCCCCAAAACAAAGAGCTTAATCTTCATAACCTCACACACCTCGATGTTTTAATCACAATGAGGTGAAGGTCTTGCATGAATATGGATTATAGGCCATTGCTTTAAACTTCCCATTAGTATTGTTTAAATTTCATTGAGTTTTTATACTAATTCCTTTATTGTCATGTTACATGGGATGGGTTTGAGGATTGTTTGTATTCCTAATATAAATTAAGATAAGGTGGAGCAAATGTAATATTTATGATAATGTTATATCATATAACATATGAACTGTGCAAATGCTATATTATATATTTGGATCACTTGAGATATTTAAGGACAAATTGTTGGATAGTTGTAGATATAGTTGAACTAAATACATAACTGTGAAATATTTTATGGTCACCTAAAGTTACATAAAAGGACCTAATTTTACTATAAACTAAGGGATTTCCACCAAGGGATACATAAAGGGACCTAATTTTAATATAAACTAAGGGATTTCCACTAAGGGATTTATAACTAATTGTTACATAAAGGAACCATATTTCCACTAAGGTATTTCTTAACTATAAACTCCCTAACTCCCTTGCTTGATATTATTTTGAGTTTATTTGTTGTTGATTATTAATTCCTTAGGTTATCCCCCCTATCTTAAGCCCTTCTATGAATCCCTTAGCTCCCTTTCCCTCTCGTGGAGTCATAGCCCCCCATACTTGTTTGTCCCAGGTTGAAAATAATGATGTATTTTATTAATATACATAGTGATATTACAGTTTACATGACTTGTCTCACCGACCACAACATACAATCTCACCGAACTAATATCACATAGGAACCTTGACCTAACATTCATACAACAAAGCACTCTGGCCTAAAACCATCGTGTCTCACCGGCCTATATGAATTGGTATACATACATATATCCAATTACTTCTTGGGGGTATTACACTCCATGGAGTTAGATGATTCAACTTCTTCCTTTTGGGATGAATGGTCCTAAAATTAATAACCCATGGATATATTGTACATCGCCATGAATTGGGATAACAAGTTTAGGATTGAGTCTAGTTTGGAGAGATTAACATTTATGGAAGTAAAGTTTTTCTCGATAGAGGAGTGATTTCCATATATTTTGTATTGCAACTCATCACGTCGAGTTTCCAAGGAGGAGACTCTGGTGGCTAGCTCATTGCCTCTAGTAGCCATAAAGACGTGGCTCCACAAGAAAGAGGTTACTAGAGATTGGTACCAACATGATCAATACAGTGTTCTAGTCCTATTGAGATAACTTCCTATTAGTGGGGTGAATGGGTCCACCAAAAAGGCTAATTGGAAAGTGGCACCACCATCATCAACTCGACACCAGGATTCGATTGAGATAGGTATTAAATAAGGGTGCAGTTAGAACTCATTTTTTTTTCTTTTACTCCTCTGGAGTTATACTCCCACCTTAAATAATATCGCACTAACATAATGCTTAAATTAGCAATACTGTAGTTTATGTAGGAATTATATGGATTGGTAATAGGAAGTAGGGTTTCTAGTGACAGAATGCATAAATTCACAATACAACTAATTCTATAGGAATTTCATGGGATCACAATAGGGAATAGGGTTTTGAGGGTCCTAAGGGTAAGAGAGTGTGAGGTGCTATAACTCTCTAATATATGTCTGCGGTACAACAATAATACTTGGACCAATTTCTCAAGGAACTAACTAAGGAGGCTCAATTGTTCCCTTAGTTGTACTACCTGATTACCTAGGTACTAGATAGTAATATTCCCAAGTACTGTTTTTCTAGGTTCCACTATAGCTACAAGATGGTCGATCAACTTATCTAAAGTTGTATTCAAGTAACCAGAGGGACTTCCAATATACTCTAGGATACATGGAAGTGAAATTTCATATATAGGTGTTGTCTAATATGGTACTACTCAAAGGGGTTCCAACATGGGTTACAAAGGTGTCCAACCAAGTGAAACCTCTTGTTTTTCCTACATGTATTCTTCCCCTACCACAAATTTATCCACTGAATGGTAGATCATTGTTATTTATAAATGCTAGAATACAACTCTACCCTGAAAAACATTTCTCTAAAATATCAACTTAAGAAAGTTATATGATACCAATTGTCATGTTCTTTATTAGAAAATTTGGAAGATGCAGAGGAGAAATGATATATTTTACATAGATTCATTGCAAACGTGACAAATTGTAACCACAATAGCCAAATAAAGAACTAAAATACCACAAATGTTCTACCTTTATTGATGAGAGCAATGTTCACTTGTTTCTTCGAGGGGAAAACCTTCAATTGAGCTGAGCTTCAATTATAATATATTTCACAAGACATTTTACTACATTGTTTCTACTTCTTTATATATCTCTTTGTACCTCCTAGGAACATTCTAGAGAAAGGACTTTTTAATACGCAAAACCTTGTAGTAAGCTTTCTAACCATTATTTTTTTCACACAACTACATAGACCTTATTTACTAGAGATGCCCTCCATACATAAGAAACTATCTATCTACTTAAAGGGTTAGGGTAGGATCCTAACACAACTTAGAAATCAAATCAAAGGAAAAATCTTTTTACGAAATATCTTCTCTCTAAAAATTCATTGATAAAAAATTCTAAATTACAATTAAAACCATGTCTAACATGGATTCTGTGTTCACTGTCACTCATTGAAATAAAATTTTAATCATTGGACTTCCATCGTATTCACTACTTAGTTACTATGGACCATGCGTAAATAATGTCTAATCACATGGCCTTAGAGACACTAATGATCTACATAAAAAAATATTTGATATTATGATCGACTAATTCTAGCCTT
Organism: Picea engelmannii; assembly: GCA_009831015.1. Classification (NCBI taxonomy): domain Eukaryota; kingdom Viridiplantae; phylum Streptophyta; class Pinopsida; order Pinales; family Pinaceae; genus Picea; species Picea engelmannii. Next base: position 2,532,962 of record ML777671.1, read on the forward strand.
CATGATAAGTTATGGAAAAAAAATACTATTATTGCTCAATTGTAAAAAAATGATTTTTTTGGAGAATTAGAAAAAAATGTATTTCCTTTGAGACATGGAAACTCGAATTTATTAAAATGGGAGTGTAGAGTATTACACACCAACAATGCATAAAGTGCACTATATCAAATCAATGTACTGATACATATAAATGCAACACAGTTTGTATCAAGATAGACAAACTACCTTGATCACTCAATTTCTCAGTTGAGCAAATATCTCAACCTCGCACCATTCTATGACTCTTAGTTGGAGAGAATCTCTCTCACAACCAACTATTTAAAAAAAACCTAAATACTAGGAACATACTCTTCTCATAGAGATGAACTCTACCCAATAATGACCAAAACACATTAGCAAACATAATTTCCTCACACATTATTAAGACAACTAGGATTTACATATTCCAACACTCCCCCTTAATGAGTACTTGTATTAATCTCCAATAGTTGAGGTCCTCATTAACACCTTCTATTTTGCAACACATGCTCCACTATGAATTGAAGAACCTCATGTTTTGTAAAGTCTATCTCTGGTCCATCCTAGTTTTCATCTCGTACCACAATCATATATACATCACCAAACTATTAATTTCTATATAAAGGAACAACCATACTCCGAAATGCATGAATAATCATCCTCTACAACCGTCGGTCTAATAGGAACTTCCTTCATGTACATGGTTCATTCAACCAATTGATGGACTTCCCTTAACTTCACCTTCCAAAGTCTAAAACCAATAAAATGGTCCACACCTAGTTTTAAAGAACTCCAACATAGAGGCTACTACTATTGTATACTAGTAGGTTATCCAAATAATCACGGATACATGGAAAAGGCATAAGCATTCCTATCCAGGTCTTACAAAGATATGCCCTTTACATGTTACACGCATAAATAAGGTACATACATTACATACTCCACTCATGCTAGGTACACATTCAAACTTTTGAAGGACCAATATATAGAACATGACATTATAGACTTGTTACAAATACACCATGTGACTCACATAAGCATATGATCTTTAGTATTTTTTATTCATCCTAGCACAACTTTTACCTTTATTATCACCAACATTTGTCTTTTGTTGCTACCATCTTCATTGTTGTCTCAACATTATCATCAACTTCCCTTCGATCGAGATTTCTTCACTATGGGATTCATCTTTGAACTCACTTGCTCCTTTCTTTTTTACCTGCAAACAACTTATCATTGATTTCCATATAGAAATCAATCCATCTACTGAGATATATGAGTACCATCCATTGTACTCGCTAGTTCTCTAGGAATCCTTTTCACCTACATGGTTCATAAACACATTAGACTCTCCCTTCATCATAACTTGGTCCTAATTATATTCTCACACTCTGAGATTTCTCCATTTCACATTTTCCCCCTTAATCGAAGATCCAACTTCTTCTATTATACATGAAGCTAGCATATGAGTACACATGCCACCATCATACCTACCCTAGTGGTCCATTCCATAACTTGGTCCATTGTCGTAAGTGTCACACTTTTGTCGCAAGTGTTGTAAGTGTCGGATTCTCGTTTCATAGGTGTCGCATCGTGAACGAAGCCATAAAAACACTTGATACAACCCCTAAAACATGTTATAAGAAGAGGCCCCATCATATGATAGTAAAAAAAAATGTTTTTCTATGAGAATTGCTCATCTTGGAAACTTTTGGGAAAAGAAACACTCCCCTGCTCATATACAGGGAGCACTAGTGCTCTTTGTCCATCTCGTAGGGAGCATTATAGTGCTCTGTTGCCCATTTTAAGGGAGCGTCGAATTGGTTGAGAAAATCTTGGAAGAAATCCCTTTCTCTTCTAAAGACAACTATGGATGGATAGAGTTGGTTTGGCTCGAATATAACCCTTAGGTTGCATCTCAGGGAGATATCACAACTATTGGAGCCATATCCTCAAATAATTCCAAATATAACCAAGGTGGTTGATCCTCTCAAAGCCTATAAATGGAAGCATTCTCATGGTGAATAAGAGAGGAAAAAATCAGCAAAGCATTGTTATTCTGATTCTGGATCTTTCGAGCAAGGGTTGGATGAGGAGAACTTGGAGATTTTGTTGCAACATCATCTGAAGATTGTAAGTTTCCTTTTGAAGTTCTCATTAATATACTTGGTCTATTTTCTTCTAGTATGTGTTTACATGTACTTGTCTATGCATGTCTTAATCTTCATAGATTCATTGATTTTGTCTAATCCATTAGAGTAGGATATAATCATTTGTCTCATGTTGTCCATTGCAGGTATTGTTTGGAACTCGTGGATTGGAGCAGCTTGGACAAACTTCGAATGTGAGGTACATCATACTCTCCCTCCTCTCTTTTTCGATGGATAAAAATAATATATATGAATGGTCGTGTCAAAAGGTAGTTTTATGTCTTGGTAGAGGGGTCTGTACTCCAAGAGAAAGTTCACCTATCTGTAGGGGAATATTTTTGTAACAATATGGTGTTATTTGTAAATTCGACCCCTAGTAATTATAAAGTGGTTTTAGCCACTTCTAGGAGAAGTCAACTCCACCAAGTGAAGATTCACAACCCTAGTGACACCTCACAATTTGTATTTATATGTGATCATGGTATCTCATTTGAACACACTCACCACACTAGCTCTGCATCTATGAAGAAGTGTGCAAGTCTTGGAGGAGCAGTTGCTCCAAGTAGGGGTGACGTCGAGGAGGGATCTTGGTCTATGTCTTGGTATTTCTTGGTTAAGTGGTGCCCTACTATTCTTAGTGAAGGAGTAGAGGAGGATATTCTATTTAGTATTCGGTCTATCTATATTAAGGAATTTTTTGTTTGGTTTTCTCCCCCATGAGGGTTTCCTAGGCTAATTTGTGTCTCTATTGTTTCTTTGATTGCCTCTCTTTCAATGATCTTATTTATGCAGCTAATGTGCTAAATGATTATAATAATAAAGAAGAACCATAACTGCTAGATATATAAGTAAAAACATCAACATGGTATTAGAGTAGTCCTGAAAGAAACCAACTCGCAATTTATAAGAAGTGACTAGCCTCGACGCACCCTCTCCAAAATCCATTTTCAGTATTGCAACTGTCGCAGAATTAGGGTTTCTGCATAAACCCTAAGTGTGAAATTTTCCCCGTTTAAGGAGGATGTTGGGGGAATTAACCACATATAGGATCTCTCCCTAGGAGGGCACATCTAGTCCTTGGATTAGAATTCCAAAATTTGAAGTTTGAAAAATTAGGGTTTCCTCATAAAACCCTAAGTTGCACTTGTAGTTGAAGTACCGGTTGTAGTTGCAGTATCAGTTGCAGTTGCAGCGCCAGTTCCTTCATGTCAATTCCTTCATGCCAATTGCAACACCAGTTGCAGTGCCCACACAACTACAGTACCAGTTGCAACAAAATATTTTGTGAAGTTTTGGGACTGATTTCTATTGTCTTATTGCTCCTTAGCAAATCTCCAACTACCTTTAAATTTCAAGTTGCAACACCTTTGAAGTTTTAAAGGTTTTTTTATTTATTACTATTGTTGTTGGATGGTGCCACCACCTACCAATACTTTCATAGGTATGTACTTACATATATTTAAAATGTATCATTATTTTAAAGGGTACTTGCAGGGAAAATGATCTTTTGTCTAAGCAACAATCATAGATCCAGAAGGATCACAGATCCAACACATTCAGAGGAACTATGCACCCTAGGTTCAATTACTTTGATATGCCTCTACTTGTTATGGAATTATTGTGATCTTATGAATAATCAAGCTATATTTTGATCTGTTGAAGTTATCATACTAACCATTGGTCAAAATTAAAGTCAAAGTATTAGATTGATTAAGGTTGAGATTATAGATTTTATTCTATAACTCATATTTATGTCAAGAAAGAATATTATCTTAGAAGAGAATACTTTTCATCTTGGGTGAAGGAGACTCGAAAGAAAAGAAACAACATTCATTCTTGAGGACAAGACTCTAAGTTCTAGGTTTGATTGATTAAGTTGATAAGATTAAAATTTGCACATCTCAATTTTTATAACTACCTCATTACAAGTGAACACTATAGTTGTGATAGAAATCTTTGAAAAGTTTTATACTTGGTAGGATGTGAGCATTATTGAGATAAATGGTTATTCTAATCATTTACCAGATATAACTAACATCTCCTATAGGAGTAACTTCTTGTTTTGTTTCCAGGTTGCCATGGAGGAATGATTGATCACAACACTAGAAGAGTGTTTCTATCATTCCTTATTATTATATTTCTTACTTTTTACCCTTGTTTCAAGCAGGTCACAAGTGATATCTCTAAACGAGATACTGTGACGATTGTTCTCGCTATTTTTTTATTATTATTATAAAGAGCATTATTCTTTTCTTCCGTTTCTCCCTTGTTGTTGTTATTTCGGGCAGGTCACAAGTGATAACTCTGAGGAAGTTATAGTGACGGTTTCAGGAGGCGACATATTAGATGAGACATGGAGCATACTATCCAATTTTTATACATGATTGTATACATCCATGTACCAAAGAAAATGAAGAAGAAGCTACTTTTGAGATGCAGAGTATCTCATATGGAGATTGATTGTAAGGAAAATAAGCCTCCAAAGATGAACGGACATTAGAATAGAACTCGCAATAGACTTGGTCAATGGATAATGAAATCACCTTGATAGGAAGCATAATTCATTTGAAGTATGACTCAACTTTTCATATTAATACTTGGTATTCAACACCAAGTATATCCTGCAGAGACTATGAAGTTTTTGTGGACTCAGAAGAAATCAAGACTCAGAGTGAGCTTGATCTTAGAGAATATCATATGATTAAAGAGACGTCTTCTAGGACTGACAGAAAGATGCCATGAGTTGAGAAGACTAGATCGTAGCTTCAAAGACTTCTAGGAGACATGAAATCTCTTGGGAAGATTCCCTTGTTTCAGTAATAGAGGAGGAAGCCAGTCAGAAGGACCGGGATGTGGATTTTTCCTTGAGACTAGAAGGGAAGTTAGTAGTGACTTCCAAGATTGATATAACAGAAAAAACATGTTGCAGATAACAGTATAAAGATGTACAAATCTTGATTTGTTTCCAAAAGATTCTCCCAGCAAGAGGGAGAATACTATAATGAGACACTTGCTCTAGTAATCGAAGAAATAGTTCTAGTGTTCGTGAATACAACCATAACAACCATGATTCTGAAACAGTATGAGATTTAGATGGAGTAGTCCATGTATTGGAGATTGAGTTACCTCCATGAAATAAGAAAAGATAGCTTCAATATCAACCACTTTCATTTTCAGATGAAGTTGTTTCCATGATAGAATAGAGGAGATACTCTCATGGTTCAACAACTATAGTGAGAATAGAGAAAATAATTATCAACTTCAGAAATAATAGTTGTAGGTGCAGAGTCCCGGTTCCAAAAGGATGTATTAAAAAGCAAAGGACATACTCTCAGGCAGTGAAACAAATAGTGCTTTGTAGAAAGCATATAGAACCAACACATGATTATGCATATCAATTTGTAGTTGAGCAGTGTACCAGGTTGGTACAATGTAATTTTAAAATTTGGTTTCAAAGTATAGGACATGAAGACTCATGTCTGCAAGTTGAAGCAAGCTCCAAGAGCTTGGTATGGCAAGATTGATAATTTTCTGATGAGCTTGGGATTTACCAAGAGTAAAGTTGATCCCAACCTTTACTTCAAGATTGAGAATGATGGACTGGTTATATTGTTGCTATATGTGGATGAATTATTCTTAACAGATGAAGAAAATATCATCACAGATTGTAAGAAGAATCTTGTCGCTAAATTTGAAATGAGGACCTAGGCCTGATGCACTATTTCTTAGGTCTTGAAGTATGGCAGAGCCCATAAGAGATTTTCCTTATTCAAAGAAATTATGCTATGGAAATTTTGAAGAGATTTGACATGATGGACTGTAAAAACCATGTCCACTCCTATGGAGACGAATATGAAGTTATTGGTTGATACTTTGTCAGAAATAGTTCATGTTACTCTATATAGACTGATGATTGGTTCATTGATGTATCTCACGAACACCAGACCAGATATATGTTTTGTTGTGAACACCTTGAGTCAATATCTAGTGGAGCCCAAATGTGTTCACCTTGTAGTTGCAAAGCATGTGATGAGATACCTTAAAGGTACGTTGAACTATGGCCTCTATTATACTAGAGATCATGACTTAATATTGTATGGCTACACTGATTTAGATTGGGATGGAACTACTTCAGATTAAAAAATCACTTCAAGATGTTGTTTTAGTTTGGGTTAAACCATGACTTCATGGAAAAGCATGAAGCAATCTGTTATTTCTCTCAGTACGGTAGAAGCATAGTACATTGCAACATGTTCCACTAGTTGTGAATCCATATGGCTTTAGAAGTTGTTGACAGGTCTGTTTGATCTGAAGATGGAAGCTACCATGATTCTATGTGATAACCATAGTTGCATAAAGATGACAAAGAACCCAGTGTTCCATGATAGGACGAAGCACATAGAGATCCAGTATCACTACATTCGTGACATGGTGCAGAAGGGAGTTGTAAAGCTCCAATATGTTGGCACAAATGAGTAGGTTGCAAATGTGTTAACTAAGCCTCTGTCTCATGTGAAGTTTGAGTACTTCCAAGACAAGATTGGTGTAGTCTAGAAGGACACCCCTTGAAAGGGGGAGTGATGTTGATGATACTATGGTATCCTGACCAACAATGAGTAGCTCAGTTAGGATTTTATATCCTAGGGGCTTGATCATCCCTATGCATATCTCAAAGGTATGATAAGGACGGTATGTCAGAGTACTTGTGCATGTATATGTGAGAAGTGGTCATTAGTGTTAGCTCAGTTAGAATTTTGTATCCTAGGGAATCTTATGATTCCTGGGAAGATCCCAAAGGTCTGGTAAGGATGGTCTGTCAGAGTACCACAGATGTTGTTGTTGATGCACCTGCTCATTCTATTTCCATCTATAGATGTTGATGTTCCAACTTCATGTTGTTGATGATGTTGTTGTTCTAGCTTCATGTTGTTGATAATGTTGATGTTCCAGCTACATGTTGTTGATGATCATGATGTTACTCCAACTCTGCACTGCAAACAATGATGATGTTCCATTTCTACTGATGTTGATGATGAGAAAAAATTCTGATGACCTATAGATATGACCGACAGTGTTCCCGATTTTGATGATGATGTCCCCTCCTCTTGATGATGTATTGAGTCTAGCCAATTGTTATTAATGTTTTTAGTAGAATACCTTTCTTGTTAATGGGGAGTGTTGAATTATTGTAACTTCGAAGAATATTCTACTTATATTTGAGTCATTATTGTATAGATAAAATCCCCTTTTGTGGATTGATCAAGTCGAGTCTTGTATAAGGTCAAATCCCCTTTTGTGGATTGGTCAACATGTATTTTTATGGTGGTATTTGTAAAGTTGAGCTCTAGTAATTTTAAAGTGGTTTTAGCCACTTCTAGGAGAAGTCGGCTCCACCAAGTGAAGAGTGACAACCTTGGCACCACCTCACAACTTGTATTTATATGTGAGGATGGTGTCTCATTTGAACACACTTGAGGAGTAGTTGTTGCAACTGGAGGTGACATCAAGGAGGGATCTTGGTCTATGTCTTTGTATTTCTTGGTTAATTGGTGTGCTACTCTTCCCAGTGAAGGAGTAGAGGAGGATCTTATGTTCATTTTTTGGTCCATCTATATTGAGGAAGTTTTTGCTGGGTTTTCTCCCCCATGAGGGTTTCCTAGGATAATCTGTGTGTCTCTATTGTTTCTGTGATTGCCTCTCTTTTAGTGATTTTATTTATATAGATAATTTGATAAATTATTATAATAATAAAGAAGAATCGTAACTTCTATCTATATAAGTAAAAAAGTCAACACCAAACTCTCTCTCACACACACACACACTCTACCCCTCTCTCTCTCTCTCACTTGTTGACCTCTCTCTCTCTCTCTCTCTCTCTCTCTCTCTCTCTCTCTCTCAGTCACTTTCTATCCCACTCCCTTTTTCTCTCCCCCCTCTTCCCCTCTCTACGTCTCTTCCTCTTTCCCTCTGTCTCCCCCCACCCCTCTCTTTCTTTCCCCCTCACCCCCCCATTTCCACACTCTCTCTCCCTCCTTTTTTCCATCCTTACCCCCTTCTCTCTTCCCCCTACCCCTCTTTCTATATCTACCTACCCATCTCTCTCTCCCCCCTCCCTTTCTCTCATTTTATCCCTCTCTCTATCTATCACTCTCTCTCTTCCCCCCTCCCTCTCTACCCTTCTCTCTCTC
>ML777671.1:2603716-2623284 GCA_009831015.1 Picea engelmannii
CACAAGACTAGGATCCTATGGACATAGATATCCTAGGATCATCCTCTATTTTTCCCTTTACTGGAGAGAATTTCCCATTGGGAGAATTGGGGATAGGGGAATTCACACTATATAAATCTCATGACATTCCCTCATTGCATTCCCTCATTCCATTAACCATTCATTCAATCCTCATATTAGTAATGGCATCCGAGCTATAATCTAGATCAGAATCCTATTCCGAATGGTGTGAATTCTAATTGGGACCTTATATTGAGGAGTACCCTTGTCTGTTGAAGGAAATTTCTCCCGCATCAACAACACATTAGGAGATTTCATCAAATACTGCAGGAACAATGGGATTCAAAAATAATGTATAGTTTCACATACTCCTCAGCATAATGGTTTGGCTAAGAGGAAAAAGAGAACCTTGGTTGAATGTGTTCGAAGCATGATTAAAGGTACGAATCTTCCTAATGTTTTTTGGGCTGAAAAAATAAGTATTGTTGTGTATCTAAAAAATAGAATTCCAATCAAATTGTTAGACCTTGAAACTCATTATGAAGCATTCTATGGTTATAAACAAATTGTTAATCATTTGAGAATTTTTGGGAGTAAAGAATTTTCCCACATTCCAAAGGAATATAAAAGGAAACTTGATGTAAATTTGATCAAATTTATCTTCATTAGCTATTGTGTTAACCATAAATCTTACAAAGTGTATGGTCCCATTACTCATAAAGTTTTTAAAGTAGAGATGTTATATTTCATGAGTATGTAGATGAGGTTCAAAAACAAGATAATCAATATGTATGGAAACTTCCTAAAGAAAGCATTGAAAGTGTAAAAGAAGAAGAAATTGAAGATCAACAAGATGATGTTTTTTTTTTTAACAGGGACGGTTATGTTGCATTAGGCGGCATTCTGGTATGCCAGAATCAGAAAGTTACAAATTTGAAGAAGGTTGGTGACCTCTAACAGTGCTGCCAACCTTCTTATGAATGTCTTGGGAAACCAATTCCATCTGCTTCTTGAGCTAATTCTAAAAAATGACAAAGACTGCATACATGTATAAATTCTCACAAACTGTGAGCACAATAGAAGACAGAAGCAATACATCAACCGGAGGGGGGAGGATTTTTCCTCTTAATGAAGGGGTCCAGCATTTTCTGAGAGCCTGAAAAAATGTTGGAGGCCGCCTCCTTTTCTCTGCGCGCTTTGTTGGTCTTTCGTCCTCGGGTAAGGGGAGGAGACGGGACTAAAATGTCTTCAGTTTCAGAAGTTTCCACAGAATCACTAGATGGGACTGAAACAGTCAGACCTGCCAAGGCAGAGGGGTCTGGAACTGAAGCCCGTAAATCTCTCGCTGCTACCGGGCCTGGGGGGTGGGGACCGGGAGGCTTTCGATTGTCGGTGGGTCTTCCTTCTCTTCTGTTGCTTCGAGATCTGGGTCGTCATCATCCTTCAACGCTTCAAAGCTGTTTTTATTTTCTAGAGTTGCCTTTGTTGGATGAGTGGCTTTTGGAGCCTGGGGAGTCGGTTCCTTTCGCCTTGGTTGCCTTGGTCGGGACGATACTGGCTGAAAATCATCTTCTTTGGCTGGTCCCGGCTCCTCAGTGACTTTGGGACAGCTTCTTGCGAAATGACCGTACTCATGGCACCTGAGGCATTTAAAGGGGATCTGCTCGTAGTCCAGCTCTTGGATATGGGACCAATCCCCCAAGGAGAGCTTGATGGCTTCCGGTAGGCCTTTCTCGAGATTAACCTCAACGCAAATAGAAGCGCAGGTGAATTGTTCCTCTTTCGATTTCGCACTTTCCAGGAATCTCCCGAGCTTGTTTCCAATGCCCTCTAGAGTGCTTCTCCCCCAGAGGTGCAGGGGGAGGTGAGGCAGCCTAACCCAAACAGGGGCTGCGGTGATCTCGACTCCGGGATTGAAATACAGAGTCCAGGGGGCTAAGAACAGTCCTCTCTACCCCATGAAATAAGGTCCAAGTCTGAAGACTAGGTCACGATCCTCTTTCTCTGAGAAGCTGAAGGAATAATAACCCCTGCCTACTGCACTCCGAAGAATGCTACCCTGTATCATCGGCTCCCATCTATCCTCAATCCATGCCTCCACCGTTTTGGGGCTGGGCCATAACCCCGTAAACTTTCCAATGAGGGTCCTTTCTGCCAGAAAGAGAGCACAGTTGCAAGGGTCCTCTGGAGAAAGCTCCAGAGAAAGGATCTCATCCAACTTCTTAATAAACTTAGACGGAGGAGAGATCTTGGATTTAGCTCCTTCCGTACGGACTAATTCTTTAAACGCTTCCAGTGAATCTGCCTCAGTCTTGGCAGTCGGATTTGCAGTCATCTTGGCAGGGCGGTGATCACCTGAGCTACCACTGTTCTGGAATGCGTGCACACAGGGGGACGCGCTGGATACGCCGAATCGCGCCCTGTATGGCGAGAGAGGGATGGGAACCTGGAACGGCAACTTCTATCGAGCTCAACGTACCTGCAAACAAGGATTCCGAGCAATGGCGGCTAGGGTTTGGGCCCTAGCCGCTTTGGCGCTTCTTCTCGTTCCATCTTTTTAAAAGGTGGTGAGCTTGGCTCAGAACGGTTAATTAGGCAGCGAGCAACGACCATGTTCGGGTTTGAACCCGAGACCTGACCGTCATTACATGACTGACCTTACCACTACGCCGCACCCACGACCTTAAGATGATGTTGAATATCAAAATAACATTCAATCTACAAGTATCCAGAGTACACCAAGTAAGAGTGGAGCAACTTCGCACAACAGTGAGGCACTATGAAGATCAACAAGGAAAATTCAGATGCATATTAGGTATAAATATCATGCTATGATGACTCTAGTTATGAGTGTAGAAGAACCTTTGAATTTTTAGCACACAAAAGATCATAGAGAATCGATGAATTATATGAAAGAGGAATATGGTTCCATAATGAAAAATGAAACGTGGGAACTTATAGAATTGTCTGAAAATAAAATTCGTATAGGTTCAAAATGGTTGTTCGAATCTAATTTAAATGATGATGGCAGTATAGACAAGTTTAAAGGTAGATTGGTTGCAAAAGGCTATTCATATAAAAAAGGAATAGATTATGGGGACACATTTGCACTTGTAGCTAAAATGAATACCATTAGATTAATGATTGCATTAGCTACTAAGTACAATTCGAAATTACATTAGTTGGATGTTAAGTCAACATTTTTGAATGGTGAATTAAAAAAAGAAGTGTATCTTGTTCAACCAAATTTTTTTGTAAAAAAAGGACAAGAACATCTTGTGCAAAAGTTAAATAAAACACTATATGGTCTCAAATAGGCTTCGGGGTCATGGTATGTGAAAATTGACATTTTCTTCTTCCAACAAGGTTTCATCAAAAGTAAGAGTGCTCCAAATCTTTACATAAAGAAATATGGAAATGGGAATGCTATTTTGACTTCATTGTATGTTTATGATTTAATCATAATAGGAAGTGCTACAAAATTGTTTGATGAGATCAAAAGGAAGTATCACATGAATTTGAAATAAAGGATCTTGGTCAAGTGCATTACTTTTTAGGCAATGAGTTTTGGATGGAATATGGTAAGACTTTGATGAATCAAAGTAAGTATACAAAGGAACTGATTGAAGGTTCAATATGAGTGAATGTAGTCTAGTGTCTACTCCATTAGAACATAATGTTAATCTTTGCAATGATGATGATACAAAAGAAGTAAACGGTAATTTGTATAGATAGTTGGTGGGAAGTCTAAACTATTTAACCACATCAAGACTTGATATTGCATATTCAATTAGGATACTTAGTCAATTCATGGCTAAACCACATGATAGTCATTGGAAAGCAACTACAAAAGTCATTTGATACTTGAAAGAGACTGTAGATTTTGGTATTGAATATACTAATCATTTGAATGTTGAGTTGATGGGTTATTCAAATTTTAATTGGGTAGGAGAACCAGATGATAGAAAATCCACCATTGGATATACATTTAGTATAGGATCTGGAATTGTGTCTTGGAGCAATAAGAAGTAGCCAATTGTTTCATTGTCCTCAACTAAAGCTGAGTATAAAGCATTGTGCATTGTTACACATGAATCAATTTGGCTAAGGCGTATTATTGAAGACATGGGAGAAAGAGAAGGAGTACCTACATCTATCAAATATGATAATTAAAGCTCAATAAAATTGGCAAACAATCCAATTTATCATGCAAGATCAAAACACATTGAAACTTAGCGTCACTTTGTGAGAAAATATTTAATCAAGAGAAATTGATTTGATGTATTGTAATACAAATGATAATGTGGTGGATATATTCACTAAGCCTTTGAGAAAGGATAAATTTGTAAAAGGTAGAGATAGGCTAAGAATTGTAGAAAATTCATTTCTCTATTAAGAGGGTGTGACAATTTTAGAAATGAGTTATTAGCAAGTTTTTATGCTGGTAGTTATACAATCAAGGTATGTTATACAATCAACATAAATTTATTTTAACTTTAGATTTATTATATGTTGAGAGAGATCAAATCCATAAGTGTACAAACCTTTCCTCAAGTTAATATGGATTTAAGTTGATTATATCTCTCTATATATGCTACATATATAACTCTCTCTATATATTTTTTTAAGTAAGAAGTGAAGTATATATTAAAAAAACCTTCTAGAGGCAAAAAGGGAGAACCCAGGTACAGTCATAGTCTGATTATGTTGATGGAGCTGCCCCAACAGAGGGGAAACCAGCCCATTCAGCCACTTAGTCATCAAGAGTCTTATAAAACCTACTTAGCATTAAAGTCTGAGACTATATGATCAACAACAGAAATTGACACGTAACCTAGATGCTTGACACGTAACCTGGCCAGGTGCCTTGGAGATCCCCGGGCCAAGGTTCCTCTTCGATGATCGCTGTGGTGTCGATGCTCGGACTGCTCCTCACGGTGTCCTGCATCTGAGGCTCGGCCACGGTCTCGCTATACTTTCTCTTCTTCCCGAGCTCTTCTCCAGACTGCATCATAACATCTTCGCTGTGGGAGGTTGCGCCGGGTTCCTTCCGCTCATCCACTCTGACGCCTCCAATGTCATCAGGTGGTTCAAGCATGGAGGTCGCTCCTCCCACGTCTGTAGGGACAACCTCCTGCAGAGAGGACAGGAGCTGGAGGAACAACTCAATCTTCTCATTGTTTAGCTCCAAGCGAAACTGTAGGTCCTCCACCCCCTGACGAAGCTCGAAGACTAGGCCATGGAGTATGGACAACTTTTCTTTAAGTTGCTCGCCGTGGATTGTGTCCGCAGAGGGGTGATCCATATGAGGTTGGTCGCGCGAGGGGGATGGGTTCTGGGCTGCAGAGGTACCAGGAGGAGCCGAGAAATTAGGGTGGGATAGTGCAGCCATCGACAAAGAGTGGATGACGCGCAGGGCCGAGCTGAGCGACCGAGGAACGAGCGCAAGGTGATGGGTGGACGCTCTCAAGGGAGGTCGCACAGAGGGGGGAGCCGTAGGCCGACGAGGTCTCTAGGGAGAGCCCGGTCGAGGCCTTCCTCTCAGCCTTGGCTTGTGATTCAGCATGGAAGGACTGATGCAGCAGGCGAAGGTCCAGAAGTAAAGGGGAGTTTCCAGGGGGCTGCCTGCACTAGCCCACGTCGACCATAGCCTCGGGTGGGAGAGCGCCTTCTGCCACCAGCTCAAACAGTGAACCATACAATGAGCCATAACCAGGAGCAGCTCCATAACAATTACGACGGAGGGGAGAGGCGTTAATGCCCGCTCGATTGACATGAGATGTATTAAAGTCGCAGGAGGGTGGCGGGTGGGGGCACGAGCCCATCACATGGCTCCGTGCCCCGCTGGCGATCTCTGCTCTCCTCTGTTTGCCCTGTGTCCTCCAATAACACCCTATCCGGGGAATATATAACTCTATATTAAACATAAAAAAAATTATATATAAAAAATTAAGTTTCACATATAATTATATGTTAAACACATAAAAAAAAATTACATGTATCCTTATTACTTATCTCTATACTTAATTAAAACTTCTAAATTAACATAATTTCAAACACTCACCTACATTCTATACAACTTAGTTTAATATCACATGAATCTATATAATCATAAAATCCTTTATCACTTACATTCTATACAACTTAGTCAAATATCACATGAATCTATATAATCATAAAATCTTTGATTTATAAGACAAAGGATTTCGTGTACATAGTGATCTAATCTACAGCGACTAAACCCCTCATAAATAATAATTTATTTGTATTTTAATACAATTTAAAACATATTTTTTTTAAATATAATTTTTTTCTTTCCATTTTCATATACATAATTTCATTCATCATTTTTCTCTGTTTCAGTGAGAGATGTCTTCTTACTAGTAAAGTAAATGAGAGATGTCTTCTTATCAGTAAAGTAAATTTTTAATTAATTTTTTTATGACTATTTTTTCTTAAAACTAATTTTAGTATACTTTTTATTTTTATTTTTGTTTATCATGTAAATATTATGTATTATATATGTTTTTATTCATTTTTATTATAAATATAAACTCATCTCATGGACAACATAAAATTATTATGAAATTGCATTTAAAATATCATTATTAAAGTGTTTAATATGGAATATAACATCATTAAAAACATAAATAGAAAAACTTAACATATTACTTTGATATAGCAGCTTGCACAAAGTTTCAATTTTGAAAAGCATCAAATAAGAGGTTCCAACTTCTTTCTATGCATCAATTCCTCCTAAATCCAATCACTGTACACAAACGATAGACCAAACACTAAGTAGAATGTATACAATATACAATGATGCCAAAATAACTACAATCTACAGGAATTAGTGCTCAGGAGCTGGCTAGAATTCCAATATTTTCTTCCCTCTCATGACCCAAGGATTCCATCTACCATCTAGGCATTCACACATTGTGTGTACTTATATTTTAAAATAAAGTCGTAGCTAGTGAAAGCAAATAACTATAAAACTTCTGGTATTTTAATTATGAGTGAAAATTGTCCTCAAATTTAAGAGCAATTTTAGACTTATACCTTTTCAAAAAAAATAAAGTGTTTATGTAAATTGAGACAATTTAGTTTGAACACAATGTTGAAATTTATAGAATTTTTTTAATGAAACTACACATATGTCTTACATCTGTTTTTTTTTAACATAATTGGCAATTGAAATTTATGAAATTTTTTTCACAATTGCACAAATAGATGTAGTACTATTGACAAACATGGTAAATGTTATACATACACACATTTGGCATATAAACCTAAATTTTCAATCTGCCCATCATTTTCACTGTTTTAAGAACTAGCACAGTCGACTCGCGACTAAGAACGCTGAAAGGTATCGGCCACTGATAGATCCACACTCCACAAAGATTTAGGTTAAGTACACAGTGGTAAATAAAGTGTCCAGCTTTTAGATCCACATCCCATGAAGATTAACGTGAAGTGCACCCAAGTTTACAGGTGGTAAATAATGTGCTACCAATTTTACAGGTAGTAAATAAGGTGAAACCCTTCACATACTCCATTCCTAATCACACACTCCATTGCTAATTACATAAATGTGTCAATTAATTGTATAAGATAGTAAATTTTTAATCAGATTAAGTAAATGTGAAAAAGTAAACACAAAAACGTATGCCTTTATAAAAGCAAAGAAGTTAATATTTCAAATCAGAATCCTCTATTTAGTGTGTCGACCAAGAATATTCTATCTACATTTGATCCTGTCCATAAAACAGCATTAAAGATTAAAAACGTATTAAATCTGCCCATTACCAATAGGTATACGCCTTTCGGCGTAATTAAATAGACATAAAAAATAACATGCAGTTTTTAAAAATACGAAGAAAAAAACTACCAGTATATAACACATTAAGAAAAGATAAAAAAGGGGTAAATACCGGTCAAATTTAATCACTGGTATGGACTTTCCATGCCTAATAATCACTTTTGAGGGATTCACCTTGCTCTTCACCTTCTCACATTAAAACCAAATCTCCAAAAGGAGAACCCGAGGAAATCATCGGTTATTTTGCGGACCCGGAGTTGGAAACTCAATAATTATGCGATACACTACACTTACGGGCATCGTGGATCGTGTCACAGCTTTGTCGAAGTGCGGGCTGACACCAAAAGTTCTTTGAGACGCGGGGATTCGGGTACGTGAAATGCTCATGACCCTCCCGGACCCACACATTTATTGAACCCACTACCACATAATTAAAGTCATGGTACCTGCGTTTTCAATCACTTTCATTATCCGCATCCACAAATAACAAAATGCGCCACTGACTCGACTGTTTCCATTATCATATAAAGACATCGCACTGCGCACCGCGCTTTCAATCACTTTCATTATCCGCTTCCACAAATAACAAAGCGCGCCATTGCCACCACCGTGTCCAACGGAAAAGAAGTTGCAGACACATAGGCTCCACAGAAAATATTTTGTTTTAATGGAAGACCCACTATTTGATATTACACCATTCAGATCCGAACGAGTGTTCAGGTGCACTGTTATAAGCACCAATCCCACTCTACTTTCTCCCGAGTGTTGTGTAGTATAATAGTAATATTAATAGATTTATTTATAAATACCACTCCCGAGATCTTATGATCCCCAATGTCTGTGAATGAATTTGGGTGTGGAGAGCAGTGCAGGAGCAATGTCAATGAGATCAAATATCAACAGCACAAGAAGCAGCCATTTATCAGTAGGGAAATCTCCAGTTCCCTATCTATTTGGTGGAGTTGGTGCCATGCTTGTTCTCATAGGATTTGCTATGGTTATTCTCGCATGGTCTTACTTCAAGGACTGCACTACTGTAAACGCTGAAGATGAAGACAGTGAGAAGAACGAGAGAACGGGGGATATGGCAGAGGTTTCAGATGAAAAGGACGAAATCAGAGTGATTGTGATTATGGCGGGGAACGAGAAGCCGACCTTCATTGCTAAACCCACGTCTGTGGCCGCCGCTGCAGTTAATTAAAATCCCTACCACACTCACTGTGTTGAGCTTCTAACTCTTCTTTTCTTGGTAGTGTAGATGACTGAGGAATAATATTATTAAGAAGATGGAGCGCCTGTGTGAGAAATCAAATTTTAGCGCCGAGAAATTTCAGCTTTCTGTTTATCATCTGGAATATGCAAAGAGGGGACTTTGCAGACTTATTATGCGTAATATCTGACTACCCAAATTGAGAATTTGGTCGAGAATCTGATGTGCACTATTTCATGGTTCCCATCGGCGAAAATGGTTTCCTGGTACGGCCGGGGGCTGTGTTGTATTTTATGGTTATCGTAGGCGAAAATGGTTTTCTGCCAGTTGTTGAATGATGACGACTATATAGCTTGCTGCCCAGTATTGAATGCTGCGACAGGTGATATATACACTATTAGATATAATTTGATGTATATATCAAGATCAATAGACAGTGTATATATTATTATGGTCTGTCACAGCATTCAATGCTGTATAGTAGGCTGTATATTGTTTTTAGTTGGATGAGTGCACGATCTGTTACAACATTCAATGTTGCATAGCTGGCTGTATATTGTTTCCAGTTGGATGAGTGACAATTGAAACAACATCATGTATATCACATAATGAGTATTGGAATCATAAAGAAATATCATTACTTTTAGAAATTTTATTATTCTGTTTTTTTGTTTTTTAAATTGTTCTTAGTTGGATGAGTGCACGATTTGTCACAGCATTCAATGTTGCATAGTAGGCTGTATATTGTTTCCAGTTGAATGAGTAACAGTTGAAACACCATCATGTTTATCACATAATGAGTATTGAAATCATGAAGAAATATCATTGCTTTTGGAAATTTTATTATTCTGTTTTTAAAAAAAAAATTGTATTTGTATGATTTTTTTAATAAGTTTCAATTTTATTATTGAAAACAGTAAGATGTCAAATAAGGTATATTGTCTTTATTGATATTATATATTATAAAATATTTAATTTGTTTTATTTTTCAGCAATGTTGCAACTTCAAATTTCATAACAATATAATATAATATAATATAATATAATATAATATAATATAATAACTAAAAAAAATCTATCCCATAACCAAAATAGGCTAATTTATATTATTCTTATAAATTTTAATATTAATAAAAAACACACAATTCAAACATATTTAAATTATTTTCTAATAATTTTAAAATATACTAACATGAACTTTACTAACATGATTTAAATTCGCCCGAACTTTTCATTAATAAAAACTTCTATATAGTATCATGCAACTAGTGCACACCTTTCACTGCCTAAATTAATGGGACATGACATAATGTTCAGCCCAACCACCAGCACTTGAGCAAAAGCAATCTTAGAATATTAGTTGTTCACTAAACAGAGACAACTCGAAGCAATCTTTGAATATTAGTTGTTCACTAGACGGGGACAACTCGAAAGATGCTAGTTGTTCACTAAACTGAAATCATTAAACTTCTAATTAAAAGAATAAAAAGTATAAAATAAACATAAAAAGCAACAATAATTTTTTTTTAACGCTTAAAGATAAAAAAATTAATAAAAAAAACATAAAAAACAATAATATATTTTTTTATTCTTTTAAAACGGTTAAAATAGAATTTGAAACCACCTTACAAGTATGCCTGAGAAGATAATACATGTAAATAGTTAATTTGGGAAAAAAATACTCTTATTTACACACACGTCCGAAATGTCTTTACAATAAGAAGTAAGAAATTAGAGCATTAGGTTTACAATAAGCAGTAAGAAATTAGAGCATTTAGGTTTTCACAGTTACAAGGCACATTTATGAAAAGTAGTACATTAAATTAAATATAAATGTTATTTAAAAAATAATAATTGAATTTTGTTTAATTATTATTATTATTATTTATTTATTATTTAATAAACTAAAAATATTTTATCAATAAAATAAAATTACAATTTTCACAAAATTATATATATATATATATATATATATATATATTCTAATGGTTAAAAATATGTATTTTGTTCTAAAAGAATTTAAAGTGAACAAAAACGTGTTTATACTTAATAAATACATTTAGGTTTACACACATTTATGAAAAGTAGTACATTAAATTAAACATAAATGTTATTTAAAAAATAATAATTGAATTTTGTTTAATTATTATTATTATTATTATTTATTTATTATTTAATAAACTAAAAATATTTTATCAATAAAATAAAATTACAATTTTCACAAAATTATATATATATTCTAATGGTTAAAAATATGTATTTTGTTCTAAAAAAATTTAAAGTGAACAATAATGTGTTTATACTTAATAAATACATGGTTTGTTTTTGTTTTTTGTCCATCCAAAAATGAATTGTTTTTTTTATCCATAGTAAAATATATTAATTATTTTAGTTTTTTTTCCATATTGAACCAAGGACATAAATATTCAAAAGTTGTGAGAAAATTCACTTTTTAATTTTATTTCAAAGGAAATAAAATATTTTAATAATTTAGTAATTACACAATAAACATATAACAAAGTAATATATATGTGTGCACACATAGATCTAGGAGGATAGATTTAGGAGGAGAAGAAAGTAAAGGTGGAACTAGTAACACATAGTCTTTATTAATATATGATTGTCAATAACCACTTTTTTATTGCAGATCTATGTCTATTTATATATTTACAACACTTTACTCTTTATAATAGTCAACCATTTAGCATAGTTGACTAGGCCCCTCCAACATCTTCCCCAACCTCAAAACTTTCTTTGAGAAGAAGTGGGGATTTGTAGATGATAAAATACACGAACAAATAAAACTATGAATTTTCCATTTGTAAGCTAGTGGTTTGTGCTAATTGTACTAGCATAGCTAGTTGATTAGTCAATGTGCTAGGTGATAAAATGGGAGAGTAGAGATAAATGATTGTGAACATAAAAACTCTATTGAATTAATGAATATTTGTACAATGGTTTGTGACTCATTATATTGAGTTCACTAGTTGTTATCAGATCTAACTTATTCCAAATGTAAATGGAGAGGTTGAGATATTCTCTCAACCACACACCAAACAAGGATCTCACCAATCCAACTCTCTAACAACCTCTTAAGAATAGGATCACACAACTCATGTAGAGATTATCTCTACTTCTCAATACATTAGCAAGCATATTAGATAAGTAGGAATTATATATTCCAACACTATGGATGAAAAAACTTAAAGTGTGGCTCTGAAAACATTCTTGGAGGAATATACTACAAAGGGGGCTCTTTTGCAACTTCTTCACAAGTGGCGTACATGTGTAAGGAATTTGTTTTTAGTCATGTTTCAAAATTCCACCAATTTTCCAATCCCTACTCTATTGTGATAGACATCTTTTTTATTTCAACTAGATAGTCCAATCTATCAAGTACAAAGACATCTTACACTATGAGTAAGTCAGGGTTATACGTCTCCTACGTCTACTGAACTTGTCAATGAATGTCCTAGATATTATTTGAAGCTATTGTAGTCTACATTTGTGCTTTTTTTCCTTCCTAGAACCATTCTTGTTATTGCACTTGCAATTCAACTTATAATTTGTGCTCTTCGTGAAGCTATGCAGCTAAGGTATCCTAAATTTGTGCATTTGTTGCAGAACATTATCGATTGTTGAGTTCTAGGATGAGTGTCTGTGTTACTTTGATCCTATTACAAATATTAGAAAAATATATCGAACACTTTGTAATGATTGTATCCATGCCTAAAGCATAGGCACCAATTTTTGCTAAGTTTTCCTTTATTTCTTCAAACTTCAGGTGTTATTTTTCCAAAATTGTCCCTATTTGGTTATCTTTCATCCTTCAATTCTCATCTAACAATTATTGTTGGCAGTTAGTTAGCTCTCCAACCAGTCTTCATGCAGTCTAGGGAATCAAATGGTGGATCAACTAAGGTATGTCCTAGTGTGTCTTCTACTTTTCTTCTCCAAGCATGCCATGTGTTTTCCTCCTTCATTCGAAAATGCCTTAACTTATTTTTTGATCTACTCCATCTTATGTATCCCTCTTTCCTTATAGTGTTGTATATTTCCTGAATATTGGTGTTAGAGGACTCTATGGAATCAAATTCCATTATATCTTTCTTATGATGATCGCCTTCCAGTCTAAAGGTCACAAAAACCATGGGGGTTTTATCTTTTTTTTCCTTACATGTTCTTCTTTCTTATGTGAGTGCTCCTTTGGTGCTTCAACCAAGGGTGCTAATTCTACTTGTTTTGTCGCTGAGGCCTCTTGTTGCTCTAGTGGTTTCTCTTGCTGATGCGACTATGTGGCCCACTTGATTTTTTTTATTTCTATTGATCCAATTGCTGTAATGATTATTCTTCAGTCAATCACTATTAGACATATTGGCCTCTGTCAATGGCATCGTTTGTTGCAAGATCCTCCCATTGTGTTGGGGTTTATTGCACTGTGGGAGTTCCCTTCTCTAGTGATGGATCCTTGGTTAAGTTGAAAATGGTTTGTGCTATTGTCGGTTGAGGAATGTTGGGCACCTTGATTGTAAATTTGGTTCCTTTAGTTTTCTTCTTCTTTGAAGAAGATAATAGCTATAAAATTTACTTATAATATCTTATACGGTAGAAAATTACCAAAAAATATTTGGACAACCACACAAAATAAACATGAAGAGCAAGTTTTGGTAATGACACTACTTAACACACAAATTATCTATCACAGGTGTATGCATACAAAAAATATATTTCTCCCAGAATTGATATGCAGGGACCGTACCACCTGTACGAGTTCGTACACTCCCAGATTTCACTCAGGGATGTGATGACTTCTGTGGTTGGATGGTGATATGTACGATCCGTACGGGATCCGTACCACTCATACAGACTCCCTCTTACTATGCCGAGTTTGCTCGCAGGTATCCCTAGCTTGGCCACCTTTCTTCTTCTTGGTATCCTCTTCTAATTGTTTTAGACCTGAATTGGTCTAGTTGTTGACCCTACTCAACCTTCTTTAGTTTGTCTCTTGTTCCAGCTCGACCGTCCTCTACAAGTTCAACTTAACCCTGGTGTCTAATCTCCTTATAGGTGTCTCTATCTCTCTCTCTCTTAATAGATTTCCTTCACTTGAGATGGATGAAATGAGGCTCTTCTAGGTATAATATAACCCTAGACTTACTCTCATGCAATCCTGACTCTAGGATCTCCTTGTCAATATCTTGATGTAATGGTGGGGACGCAATCACTCATTGAGGCAACTTAAGTCACATCCAATGGTTGCGACTTAATCTCGATTTGGATTGAGTGGTCCCCACCATATGAAGTGTTGTCTAGACATAAGTTGGGACTCTTCCACACTACTAGACACCCCTAGTGTGGAAGTATCTTCCCGAGATATAGAATCTAACACTCCCTCTTAGAGAGGGAGTTAATGACATTGGGGCTACCTCCTCCATGGTCTACATCACTGGGAGTCTCTCCCTTTGAATATGAGAGACCCATCCTCTCCAATTCTGGATACTCAATCTTCTTTGTTCAATAGTTGTTGTTTCTATCTATACTAGGACCAACTGAGTATCCCCATTCCTCTAGCTGAGTCCATTCCCATCATGTGGATCTGCTAAGGATAGATTCCTGCTCTTTTAAGCATGTGTTAGCGCCACCATTTTTCTTTCCAGTAAGAGTCGGGTTTAAGTCACGTTGTGACCCATGCGTCCAAACATGTGAAGTCAGGTACGTAGCACCGTGAGATCGAAATCAACAAGTGGTCGGTTGGCCCTTCGGGATGGGAAGGGATGTCAGATTCGAAACTTGCGTAAGTGGTATGGGTATGTCTTTTCCAAAGAGTCAAGTCCTGTTAAGAAACCAGTCTCTACATGCCCCAGGTCGAGTCAAGTAGTTAATGGAAGTCGCATCGGCAAGTACAACAACTATTATCAGTCCATCATGAAGGCTGAGGGAATGAAAAATCATGGTGTTCGTATCATGCATGCCTAGAAAGCCTTATTGCCTATATCCTACACGCAGGGATTTGTCATGGAAAACCTGCAACTCAACTCAAAACATCTCGTCGCCATGAATCCACTGTCCTCCAGCATGATTCCTTCTTCTGTCTAACTCGTTATATATATTGGATGCTCTAAACTCTTTCTAGTTGTAGAACCAGGCCCGAACTCTATTTGCAATTTCCATTGCCAGTCCATTTTTTTCAAAATTCCCCCCCTTGTGCATCTGTTAGATACACTACATGCATAATACACACTGGTCATGCCATGGCGACCTCTCAGAGAGTGAGGAAAGGCGCACAGGGAAGAAAAATTGCAACGTCCAAGCCTCAAAATGTTTGGGATTCATTCTCACCTGCAACAAACATTCCCAAAGACGTGAAAGGAGTTATTCCTTTACCCGCAGAGAAGACCAGATCAAAACGCATGGAACCTGAAGTAGAGGGATTTGCACAAGAAGGGAAGAAAGTAGAAGCCTCGTCTCCTCAACAAAAAATGCCTCAAAGGAGGGATAGGCCAAGGAAGAACAAGGAAGTTGTGGAAGCTCATTTTTTAGAAGAGCTGCATGCCAAATTGGTGGTTGAAGAACTACTCATGCGCGCCATCCGGCTAGAGCCTACTGGAGGATTGAGCCTCGAAGGCAAGAGAAGAACAGGGAAAGTGGATATCACAGGAGTGAATGATCAAGAGCCATATCAACAATTAAAGAAGGCAAATTTGGCTATCGCTGAACTCTATCAGGAAAAGATGGAGTTAAGGCGACAACTAGCGACAAAGAATATGGAAGCGTCAACAATGCAGGGTCATGAAGGGAACATGGCATGGCTAAAAATACAGCTCAGAGAGGCGCAAGACACCATTGTACAGCTGTGATATTCACAGAGATTGATGGAAGAAAGGCGCACAGAGTATTCTAGAGAATGCGAAGCGATCGAAAAGGAAGCTCGCGTGGCTCTCGCTAGTGCGCGAAAAAAACTAGTCTAACTGACACTCATCTTTGCGTTTGCATACATAAAACAAATATTGGTAGTTTTGAAGGACAAGTTTCCCCAAAGCACTCTACTATTTTGATAATGGTCGTGACAATCAAACAACCACTTGCTGCGCACAATTTTTCAGCAAATGAGCGCGCAACATAAATCAAAGCCGTTATAGAAGATAGTAAGTTCCTGGCAGACACCTGTTCGCTCAGACACCTGATCAAAGGGATACACTGACAAATCTTTCCTTCATATCAAGACCTAACCGATGATCAGATCCTTGTGGAAAATTTGCGAACAGTCATGGGTAAACAGACGTGATTATTGTCTATTTTTGGAAAGCGCCATGCGAAGAGTCTCCAACGCATGCTACTCAGTTTTCCTAGTTTTAGGGTTAGTAGTTAGAAAGTAGGGTAGTCCAAGCGGTGCCCTTGTTTATATATTTCATCTTTTCTATGTACGCCAGGTTGGTTGGAAAATTTGGTAGACGACAACTATTGTATGTAATCTGAGTTTTTGACAGAAATTTAATGCAAAGGTCCTGTAACTTGACGAAAAGATTCTAGTTGTAGCAGTTGGATGTATTGTGCCTCTTTCTTTGCGTATGTGCTTTCTGTCATGTTTTTTTTTCATATTTTTTTATGTCTATTTAGGAACAAATTTTCGAACTTGTGGGTTCACTGTGTAGTGCCCCTTGTTCGCACCACTTAAGCAAAACATTTTCCTCTAAAAGCTAACTCTGAATTCACCCATAATAGCACTCTGAGTTGCTTCCTTTGTTTTCTCCCGCCACACATTACGATTTTACATTGAAAAATGTTGCTCGCTTAGCCTTATCTTCTCAAGTTCAGTCACTTAAGTCATTTTTCTCTATCATTTCCTCAAATCGACTCCATAGCCCAAGTTTTACTTTCTTGCGCCAATATAACCAGAACCCATCATATCAAAGGTGTTAAATCTAGCCACTGCTTTCAAAGCCATATCCCACGTGGAGACCGCGCCTCTCGAGAGAGCCCTCTCCAGATCCGAAAGGCTAGTTTCGGGTCTCAAAGTTGGTTGAAAAAGTTACCTTCATTGTATGTTTAATCATTCGAATAGATTTACGGAGTGCTAACATTTTGGTGTCATTGTTGGGGACGAAATTGAATAGATTTTCCCTGGGAGAATGACTAATGTTGCAGTTTGACTCTTGAGGGTAACAGAGGGACAAACATCCGTATTGGCTTAAATCCTTACCCTGGCGACTCCAGTCCAAATAGACCAGTATCTCCAAGTAGCACAGTTCATGAACCCCTCCAAAGACGATTTATACCAGAGAAAATCCTGACCCAAACCCCACAGAGAATGTGTACAACCCCGAGAAGATTTTGTGCAGGATTAGAGAGAAAGCGCTGAACCTGTTCTACTACCTAGACATAAGCCCTTCCTTACCCAAAGACGGGGCACAAAGCATTGAATACCTTGATTTTGACAAATTCTTCGAGCAAACTCTATTCAAGTCTAAGTCAGAAACCAGTTTGGACGAGACTGTTTTCGACCCAAAGAAATTCCAAGCCCTAATATCAACTAATATCCCTCAGAATCCAAATCCTCCTAAGGCTATGGCTTCTAGATTCGCCCCCCTCATCCTTCCAGCCCAATTACATGACTTTCCTTAGAATTTGTTAGAAAAACAAGAACGTGGAGCAATAAAATAAAACAAATGCCAAAAAAAAACACATAAGATACACAATACAATAGAGACACAGATTTACGTGGTTCACCCAGTGTGGGCTACGTCCACCAGATAAATTGCCAGGTCCTTCCTTTATTATTATCCAGCATATGAAGGGATACAACCTATAACAAACCCGATGTAAATTCCTCTTCTTTTTCTCACAGTCTCCTATCTCAAAATACAATATTCACCATCAACCATAGCCTCAATACATTTCCCTCATAAAAGAGGGTTGCCTTCTACGGAAAAAAACCTTAACATAATCTCTATCGTTAGATCTGTGACCTTATAATGAACGGTCCAGATTTACAATGAAATTACAATATACATTTACAAGACATTTTTTCCTTCGGGGGCTTCGCCCCTAAACCCCCGTTGGGGGCCCACTTTCCCCCGCAGAGGGGGTACCCCCCCTCTGCACTCCCCTGCATGGAAGAGTGTACATACTTCTGGGGTGTAAATACTTCATGGGGTATAAACATGGCTGAAAGTAAAAGACCTCTAAATCAACAAGATAATCAGGCTCCACAACCAACAATCTCCCACTTGGAGACTGATCTCAACAACTCCACCGCTACTGTATATGCTGGACTCTGAACCTTCTTGGACATGGAAAATTTCTCATCTTCATCTTCATTCTTGAATACCAACTGAAACTGAGCAGGAACTCAGTTTCTCCTTGGTTACTCCTTTTGTTAACATGTCTGCAGGATTCTGGCTAGTGTGTATCTTTTCCAACTTCAAATGTCCATCTTCCAAGGTGGATCATATGAAGTGGTACCTAAACTCTATATGCTTAGTCTTCGAATGGAAGGCTGAGTTCTTTGCAAGATGAATGGCACTCTCACTATCACAGTACAACCTACTATTCTCTTCCTTCTTTTCCAATTCCTCCATAAACCTCTGTAACCAAATCATCTCTTTACTAGCCTCTGTAGCAGAAACATACTCTACCTCTATTGTTGAACGTGAAACAACCTTTTGAAGTTTTGAAATCCAACTTACTGTTGTTCCACCTATAGTAAAAACATACCCTGTGGTACTCCTCCTGCTATCTTTATCACCTGCCATATCTGAATCAACATATCCTTGTAGAACAATTTCTGAACCTCCAAAACATAATGCATGATTAGCAGTACCTCTCAAGTATCTGAGAATCCAATTTACTGCCTCCCAATGTTCTTTACCTAGATTGTTCATATATCTGCTCACAACTCCCACTGCATGTGCAATATCTAGTCTTATGCAAACCATTGCATACATCAAGCTTCCAACTACTGATGAATATGGGACCCTGGACATGTATTCTATCTCCTCCTGTGTCTTGGGACACATTTCCTTAGTTAATTTGAAATGGCTGGCCAAAGGTGTAATAACTGGTTTTGCATTCTGCATTCTAAACCTCTCCAACACCTTCTCTGTGTACTCACCCTGAGACAATGTCAGTTTGCGATGTTTCCTGTCTCTTGTTATTCTCATACCAAGGATTTTCTTTGCAACACCCAAATCCTTCATCGCAAATGAATTGGCTAATTTCTTCTTGAGCACATTTATATCATGCATATTAGACCCCGCAACAAGCATGTCATCTACATACAATATCAAGATAATAAAGCTTCCATTTTCTAGCTTTTTAAAATAAACACAGTGATCAGAATGACATCTACTATAACCCCGTTCTGTCATAAACCTGTCAAACTTTAGATACCACTGCGTTGGAGCTTGCTTTAGGCCATATAATCTCTTCTTCAACCTACATACCAAATTCTCCTTCCCTTTGACCTCATACCCCTGTGGCTGCTGCATATAAATCTCTTCCTCCAAATCCCCATGGAGAAAAGTTGTTTTTACATCTAAC
>ML777671.1:2624576-2635278 GCA_009831015.1 Picea engelmannii
TTCCTTAAATCTGGAACATGTCTTACCTCTTTCAACAACCATTGGTTTCCATTGCGTTGCTTTATTTTTACCTTTCCCATTCCAACAATTTTGCATGGTGCATCATCACCCAAATGAACTTATCCAAAATCACCTTGAACATAATCTAGAAAATGTTTCCTATGGGGTGTGGCATGAAATGAAGCCCCTGAATCTACTATCCAAGACTCAAAAATATTATCTACAGAAAGAATCAAAGCATCTTGTAACACATCACCTCTTACATTTGCTTCCTGATTTCTCTCCTGTTGTCCATCTCTTTGTCTCTTTGGAGCTCTGTAGTCTTTCTTTAGATGTCCTTTCTTCCCACAATTCCAACACTCTATCTTTCCAAGTCTGGATTTGGATCTTCCCTTCCTAGAATTTCCATGGTTCTCGAAACCCTTTCCTGTATCCTTTTGTCTTCCCCTATTCTCCATGTTCAACGCATTTCCTAATGTCTCACCTGTGATTTTTCGTCGCATTTCCTCACTAAGGATAACACCAACAACATCATCGAATTTTAAAGTATTTGAACCAGATACAGAGTTACTTACAACCATGACCAAGCCGTTCCAGCTTTCTGGCAACGAGCACAAGATTAGAAGAGCCTTGACCTCATCATCAAAGTCCACTTTTACAGAACTTAGTTGATTAGTAACCATATTAAAATCATTTAAATGATCTGCAACAAACCCACCTTTCGACATATTCATATTAAATAATCTCTTCATTAGAAATACCTTATTGGACGCTGAGGGTTTTTCATACAATTTGGCCAATGTGTCCTTCAAACCCTTCGTTGTCTTTTCTTTGGAAATATTGAAAGCGAGCGACACTGCCAGGCTCAACCTTATTGTTCCTAGAGCCTTTCTATCAAGAATCTCCCATTCTTCATCCTTCGTAGCCACCGGCTTCTTTTCTATTCACCCCAATGGTAGGAATATATCCTTTTGATATAAATATTCTTCCATCTCCATCTTCCATAACTGGTAGTTTGGACATTAAATTTATCGACCCTAAACTTTCCATCTTCCGACATTGCTCCCACTCGAACCAGGAACCCTCTTTTCCTGCGAGTTACCTTTCACTCTGATACCAGTTGTTAGAAAAACAGGACCGTGGATCAATAAAATAAAACAAATGTGTAAACAAAACACAGAAGATACACAATACAATAGAGACACAGATTTACGTGGTTCACCCAATGTGGGCTATGTCCACCAAAGAAATTGCCAGGTCCTTCCTTTATTATTATCCAGCATATGAAGGGATACAACCTATAGCAAACCCATTGTAACTTCCTCTTCTTTCTCTCACAGTCTCCTATCTCAGAATATAATATTCCCCATCAACCATAGCCACAATACATTTCCCTCATAAAAGAGGGTTGCCTTCTAGGGAAAAAAACCCTAACATAATATCTATCGTTAGATCTGCGACCTTATAATGAACAGTACAGATTTACAATGAAATTACAATACACATTTACAAGACAATTTTTCCTTTGGGGGCTTCTCTCCTTAACCCCCGCTGGGGGCCCGCTTGCCCCCAGACCCCCCAGCCGGGGGGATAGCCCCCACAGACACCACAGAGGGGGTACCCCCCCTCTGCACTCCCCCGCATGGAAGAGTGTACATACTTCTGGGGTGTAAATACTTCATGGGGTATAAACACGACTGAAAGTAAAAGACCTCTGAATCAGGAAGATAATCAGGCTCCACAACCAACAAAATTATAGCCAGAGAATCAGGCTCTACGAAACTGAAGGAAATGTTTCCACCTAGAGGCACCTGGACTGGTTTAATGATTTTGTCAACCTAGAGGAGGTGGACTATGGAGACGCAAAAATGAGGTTGTTTTCACAGAGCCTTTCGGGAGATGTAAGAAAATTGTTCAAGGCCCTCCCGCCCGTGACCATTCATGACTTCGATGCTTTCGAGACGTCATTCCTAAATAAATGGGGGGATAAGAAAAACCCTCTGCAGCTGTTAACACAATACAATAATACGAGGAAAGCATCGAAAGAGACAGTGTAGGAATTCTTAGCCCGCTTCCTGAAGGTGTCCAACTCAATCCCTACAGAAGTCAAGACACCCCCCCGGTGTTGTGAAGTTGCAGTATGTTGATTCCTTTGATAGTGATTTCACCCTGTTATTGAGAGAAATAAGATCAATGAGTCTAGATGATATGATGAGAAACACTGTCGAAGTTGAAGTAAACATGATGGCGTCGGGAAAAATAAAACCGAGGTTCAACCGAGGCGACAAGAGACCCCAAGGAGATGCACAACCATCGACGTTGCGGTCCTCAGACGAAAAATTCGACATGATGATGAAGACCATGGATAAGTTGATGGAAGAGAATGTCCATGGGAAACATGCATGTTGCCTGAGAACAGAACGAACCACAGCCAAGAAATAAAAACATCAGAAGGGGTCAAATCCCTCAGATCAGACAGAGGGAACATAAAGAGAAAAGGGATCAAGGTGACTAGCAAACGATACCTCCATTCCATAACAACTACGCGGACGAGGATTTCGACCAGACAGTCGACGACTAGATGCATTGTTGCAACGACAAAAACCCGCATGTGTTCTTGACAAAGAGTGAACATGATCGGTACATGAGAAAAAACGATGACTTCGTTTTGGAGATAGACAATGACATGATACTTGAAACAAATAATCCATCATCTTGGGAGACAGAAGAGTTCAGGAAAGGTTATCAAACTGCCATCATGAAGTTCCAGAAGAAATACAACCTCCGAAGCAAAGACGTGCCTACCGAGTCGCAACAAATGAACCCCATAAGGAAGCCTCCGGTGGACACCCCTTCCATAAGCTGACCAAGGTCAGACAGCACAACCAAGGATGCAATGGAGAAGGCTAAGTCAAAAGAGGAGGTCCCCAAGAAAGCTCAGGAGACGGGTCGGGAGGCGAGCGAAAAAGAGGTAGAGAAAGTCTGTTCTGCTTTCAATTTTGAACATGAGATGGCCAAAATCAAGATTTATGTCCCATTCAATGAACTCATTAGAAAGGGAGAGTATCAGGAGAAAATCATTAAAATGATGAAAATGGGAGGGACCCCCAATACTTTGAATATCCAATATGATCACCCGCTATCCTTTTTGGTCTACGCATTGAAGAGATAAATGATACTGAAGACATCCCTCCTTTCTACATCAGTCTAAAAGTCCATGACATGACCCTGCATAACACCATGCTGGATTCTGATGCATCACACAAACTCATGCCAAAGGTGATCATGGATGAACTAGGTTTGGATATCACTAGGCCATACAAGGACCTTTTGTCTTTTGATTCGAGGAAAGTCAAGTGTTTGGGCCTTATCAAATACCTAGTTGTATCGTTGGCTCAAATCCCCACTAAGAACATGGTCATGGATGTAGTCGTTGCGGACATACCCCTAAAGTTCGACATGTTGTTGTCAAGGTTGTGGGCTACGAAGTTGAAGGGAACTTTGCAGATGGATATGTCATATGCCACCATCCCTGGTTTTGGCCATGACAGAAGGTTGTACAGAGAATTTTTATTGAAATACATGGTAAGCAACAAGACGCAGCCAAAAAATCATCCTATATACACCATTGACACTGAGGTGGGTTATTCTATATTCTACAATGACCCAATTTTCGAAGAGGAAGGACCAACAACCATCATAACAACTAACATGATAACTGTGCAGAAAACAATAGAGTGCGCCGACGCAAAATACTGCATGGAAAACGGGGTGTGGAACATGAGTTTTGACGATGCAGTCAGCAGAGAAGGAGTTGGGGCCATGTTGTTAGTGCATGTTGTATGAGTTTGAATGAACTAACAACATGGCCGAGTATGAAGCACTAATCTTAGGCTCACAAGTTTTGAAAGAATTGGGCGCGTAGAATATAGTAGTGCGCGGATATTCCGAGCTGATCATAAATCAGGTAAAGGGTGTATATCAAACCAAACACCCCAGGCTGAGAGCGTATATAAATTGGGCTTTGGACCTCCTCAAATAATTTTCAGAGTATGGCCTATATGCTATCCCAGAGAGAAAAATCAGAGTGTCGATGCGTTGGCCACCTCGGCCTCGGTTTTTAAGATCCCCATCTTCCCAAACAAAAGATATGAAATCAAGGTCAAGCACAGGTTGACAGTGCCTAATAATATCAAACATTGGCAAGTGGTTGATGACGACAAACAGGTGGAAATATTCCTCCTTATGAGCGACGAGTTCACTAATAAAAACATTGACGAGGAATGTTGCGGCGACGAAGATGAGAGCGTGGATGCGCGCAGTAATGACGACCCCTTCCAAAACCAGATCGTGGGATGGGACATAATACAACTTAAAAATAATATCATTCCAAAGGGGTTGGTGCCACTGGAAAAGATGTTTGACGAGAATGATGTGGCTAAAATCCCCAAGATCATTGCAAGAAAAGAAGATAACGAAGATTGCAACATCGGGACTAAGGAGAACCTGAACATGGTAAAATTATCAAAGACACTCAGTCCAGAGATCAAGCAGGACTATATAAATCTCATGAAGGATTTCTCGGATGTCTTCGCATGGAGCTATGATGACCTGAAAGTATATGACACGAAAGTGATCCAACATGTTATCCCTCTAAAGGAAGATCATAAACCTTTCAAACAAAAGCTGAGATGAATAAATCCCATGTTGCTGCCGCTGATCGAGAAGGAGGTAAAGAAACTTTTCGATGCAAAAATTATTGTTTCTTTGAGATTCTCGAAATGGGTAGCTAATTTGGTACCCGTAAGAAAGAAAAGTGGTGAAATAAGACTGTGTGTAGGCTTTCGAAATTTAAACAAAGTGTCTCTCAAGGATCACTACCCCCTTCCTAAAATGGACTACATCTTGCAAAAGGTGGTGGGGTCCCAGAAGAAGTCTTTGTTGGACGGGTTCTTAGGAAATAATTAGATCATGGTCCACCCAGATGACAGAGAGAAAACGACTTTCACAAATCCATGGGGAACGTTCATGTACGCCAAGATGTCATTCGGCCTCATGAACATTGGAGCCACTTTCCAGAGGGAAATGGACATCATGTATGCTGATGAAAAGGACAAGTTCATCGTGATTTATCTGGATGAAATCACAGTGTACTCTGCCTCCGACAAGCAACATCTCGAGCACCTGAAGAAGGTTTTCCAGAAGTGCAGGAAGTTTGGCATATCACTAAATCCAAAGAAAATGCATTTCAGGGTGGAAGAAAGAAATATGTTAGGGCACATCATATCCAAGGAAGGCATTGATATAGACCCCAACAGGGTGGAAGGAATCCTGAAGATCGACACCCCGCATAGTAAAAAGGAGGTGCAATCCTTCCTGGGAAAGGTAAACTTCTTGAGGAGATTCATCCCAAACCTGGCGAAAATCATAAAGAACATAACTTGCATGCTCAGGAAGGGAAACGGGATCAAGTGGAACCCGGAGGCCAAGAAGTCTTTTGAAGATATCAAAGTGGCACTGACTAAAGCTCCTATGCTAGCTAGCCCGAATTTTACGAAAGATTTCATCCTATTTTCATTTGCCTTAGAACACACTATTATCGATGTACTGCTACATAAAGACGAGCAGGACTTCGAAAAACCCATAGCCTATTTCATTTGGATGCTACGCGATGCTCCACTAAGGTATGACATTATGGAAAAACAGGCGTATGCCTTAGTGAAATATTTGAAAGAGTTCAGGACATACATATTGCACTCCCATGTCATCGCTTGTGTACCCAACAGTTCAGTAAAGGATATCCTGACCCAATCCAACCCGGAAGGAAGGAGAGGCAAGTGGATAGCGGCCATGCTGGAATACAATCTTGAGATCAAACCTACAAAGTTGATCAAGGGTCAAGGTCTGGAAAAGTTAATGGTGCAATCGGACTGCGATGCTGTGGGGATGAATTTCATTGTTGATCTGTCGGAATGCCCTCAAGAAGAAAAAACTACACAGGTGCCTCAACAGTTCATTGATTCGCCATGGTATGCAGACATCATCTATGTGTTGGAAAATCTCTAGGACCATTCATGTGTGAGTAAGACTAAGGCCATATTTCTCAAGCTAAAAATTGTTAAGTTCTGCATCCTCGACAATTCTCTCTACTAGAAAGACCCCGGGGGAATATTGTTGAGTTGTTCGCTAGAAGATGACGCGAGGTGGGCCATACAAGAATTTCACAAAGGCGACTGCGGAGGACACCACTATTGGAAGACCACCGTGCAAAAAATCCTAAGGGTAGGTTATTGCTGGCCTACAATTTTTACTGACGTGTATAAAGAGGTCTCCAGTTGCCACGAATGTTAGATTTTCGACGGAAGAAGAAAGTTGCATCCCCTGCCACTAAATCTGATCTTAGTCGAAGAACCTTTCATGCAGTGGGGTCTAGATTTCATAGGAGAGATAAATCCACCATCCTCTGCGCAGCACAAATGGATACTCACGGCCATCGAATATTTCATGAAATGGATAGAGGCAATCCCCACAAAGAAACCTACCGACACAATCATCATCCAATTCCTAGAGACAAACATCTTGTCAAGGTTCGGGTGCCCGGTTAAGATCATAACAGACAATGTGGCCACATTAATGTCTAAGGGGATGGATAAATTTTGTCAGGATTATAACATAACCCTAGGGAATTCTACGACGTACTATCCACAAGGAAACGGGTTAGCAGAATCCTTGAATAAGATCTTGACTAGGATTATCAAAAGACTCCTGCAAGACAACAAGAGAGCCTGGCATAAAAATATTATCTACGTGCTGTGGGCAGATAAGGTTACGACTAAGAAGTCCATATCGACGTCACCTTTCCATATCGTTTACGATGTGGACACAAGCTTTCGTACTTCATTGGGACCGCCCGTTAGGAAGATGTTGAAAGAACAAGAGGCTGAGTCAAATGATGTTCACAGGATAATAAACCAGCTAATTCACACACAACAAGTGAGGGAGCAGGTGTACAATCGGTTGCAGCTCCATCAGGAGAGGATAAACAAAGATTTTGATAAGCATTCCAAGCCAGAGGATTTCCGGTTGGGTGATTTAGTCTTGATATGGGACGTGAGAAATGAGGACAGAGGAAAGCAAGAAAAGTTCGACCATATTTGGACGGGTCCATTCAGAATCAACACATACTGTGCAAAGTTTGCTTATTTCCTCGAAGGACTAGATGGAGAACGCCTTGGTTGGGGGCTTGTAAACGACAGGTTCCTCAAGCATTACCTAATGAATAAAATTCGTTTAAGTCATTTTTCATTGTAAATAGTCGTTTTGTTTTTTGCATTGAGTCAATAGGTCAGGAGAAAATTGAAGCCCGAAGTGAAGGCCCTAAGTTTATGCTAAATTTTTAGAAGCTACGTCTATAGGTTTAATTTGTTTTCTATTCGTCATTTATTTCTCTCAATGTCTGAAGGTCAAATAAAGCCCAAAGGTCAGGCACTTGGTCTACTGTTCTTTGCTACCTCATGGAGAGGATATCATCCCCATTGGAGCCAGTTGTTAGCACCACCATTTTTCTTTCCAATTAGAGTTGGTTTTAAGTCACATTGTGACCCATGCATTCAAACATGTGAAGTCGGGTACGTAGCACCGTGAGATCGAAATCAGCAAGTGGCCGGTTGGCCCTTGTGGATGGGAAGGGATGTCAGAGTTGAAACTTGTGTAAGTGGTACAGGTATGTCTTTTCCAAAGAGTCAAGTCCTGTTAAGAAACCAATCTCTAAATGCCCCAGGTTGAGTCAAGTAGTTAGTAGAAGTCACATCGACAAGTACAATAGTTATTATCGGTCCATCATGAAGGCCGAGAGAATGAAAAATCACGACGTATTTATCATGCATGCCCAACAAGCCTTATCGCCTATATCCTACATGTGGGCATTTGTCATGGAAAACCTGCAACTCAACTCAAAACATCTTGTCACCATGAATTCACTGTCCTCCATCATGATTACTTCTTCTGTTCGACTCGTTATAAATCTTGGATGCTCGAAACTCTTTCCAGTCATAGAACTAGGCCCACACTCTGTTTGCAATTTCCCTTGACAGTCCGTTTTGTTCAAAATTCCCGCCCTTGTGCATCTGCTGGATATACTGCATGTAGAATACACACTGGTCACGCCATGGTGACCTCTTAGAGCGTGAGGAAAGGTGCACAGAGGAGCATAATTGTAAGTTCCAAGCCCCAAAATGACTAGGAGTCATTCTCACCTACAACAAACATTCCCAAAGATGTGAAAGAAGTTATTCCTTTACCCACAGAGAAGACCAAATCAAACCTCGAAGAACCTAAAGCGAAGGGATTTTCACAGTAAGGGAAGACAGTAGAAGTCCCGTCTCCTCAACAAGAAATGCCTTGGAGGAGGGGCAGGCCAAGGAAGAACAAGGAAGTTGTGGAAGCTCATTTTTCAGAAGAGTCGCATGACAAATCGGTGGATGAAGAACTACTCATGCATGCCATCCGGCTAGAGCTTGCTGGAGGATCAAGCCTCGAAGGCAGGAGTAGAACAGGGAAATTGGATATCACAGGAGCGAATGATCAAGAGCCATCTCATCAATTAAAGCAGGCAAAGATGGATATCATTGAACTCTATCAGGAAAACATGGAGTTAAGGCGGAAGCTAGCGACAAAGACTATGGAAGTGTCAACAGCGTAGGGTCACGAAGGGAACATTTCATGTCTAAAAAGACAACTCAGAGAGGTGAAAGAAACCATTGTACAACTGCAAGAAGCACAGAGACTGATGGAAGAAAGGCGTAAAGAGTATTCCAGAGAATGCAAAGCGACCGAAAAGGATGCCCACGTGGCTCTCTCTAGCGCGCGAAAAAAATGAGTCTAACTAGCACTCGCCTCTGCATTTGCACACATAAGACAAATTTTGGTGGTTTTGAAGGACACGTTTCCCCAAAGCACTCTACCATTTTGATAACGACCATGACAATCAAACAACCACTTGTTGCGCACATTTTTCCAGCAAATGAGCATGAAACATAAATCAAAGCCATTATAGAAGATAGTAAGTTCATGACAAACACCTATTCGCTCGGAAACCTGATCAAAGGGATACACTGACACATATTTACTTCATATCGAGACTTGATCGAGGATCATATCCTTGTGGAAAATTTGCAAACAATCATGGGTAAACAAATGTGATTATTGTCTATTTTTGGAAAGCGAAGAGTCTCCAATGCATGCTACTCAGTTTTCCTAGTTTTAGGGTTAGCAGTTAGAAAGAAGGTTAGCCCAAGCGGTGCCCTTGTTTATATATTTCATGTTTTCAATGTAAGCCAGGTTGGTTGGAAAATTTGGTAGACGACAACTATTGTATGTAATCTGAGTTTTTGACCGAAATTTAATGCAAAGGTCCTATAACTTGATGAAAAGATTCTAGTTGTAGCAGTTGGATGTATTGTGCCTCTTTCTTTGCGTATGTGCTTCCTATCATCTTTGTTTTTCATATCTTTTTCTATCTATTTCAGAATGAATTTTTGAACCTGTGGATTCACTGTGCAACGCCCCTTGTTCGTGCCACTTAGACAAAACGTTCTCCTCTAAAATCTATTTTTGAATTCACCCACAGTAACACTCTGAGCTACTTCCTGTGTTTTCTCCCACCACACAGTACAATTTTACACTGAAGATTATTTCTCACCTAGCCTTATCCTCTCAAGTTCAGTCACTTAAGTTATTTGTCACTGTCATTTCCTCAAATAGACTCCATAGCCCAAGTTTTACTTTCTTGCACCAATATAACCAGAACCCATCATATCAAAGGTGTTAAATCTAGCCACTGCTTTCAAAGCCATATCCCACGCGGAGACTGTGCTTCTCGAGAGAGCCCTCTCCAGATATGAAAGGCTAGTTTCGGGTCTCAAAGTTGGTTGAAAATGTTACCTTCGTCATCTATTTATCCAACTGAACAAATTTATGGAGTGCTAACAACATGAAGCAATTATTTCATCATTTCCATCTTTGAAATTGTAGATAGGTCGCCCCCACAACTTGTATAGATCATTTTCACTCATGCCTATCATCATAGGTGGTCTTGATGTTTGATTTCTAATAGATTGAATGTGTAAACCAAAACCAAAGAAGCTGACACTATAGCCATGATGTTCTAAGGTCAAGATTTAGAGCACACTAACTGTCATGCTTGGCACATAAAGTACCCCTGACACCCTGATAATATTTCCGTATTCTATTTGTAATGATGTTGTCCCTTTTCCTTGGATTTCCACCATGATAGAATGAGCACCACACTTTACAAATCCTGAATATTGGGCTATGAAATCCTGAAGTGCAAGTCTTGCACCTGTCATATGACTTTTTGCACCACTGTCTATGTACCAACCTATCCTGGTCCTGTCCTCTGCATTTAACAACATAGTGTATTAATACCAGAACATTCTATATAACTCACGAGCTGTGGCATCCAACTGTTTCCCTTCTTCTTCATCTTTGTCCTCAATTTCTACTAAGGCTACTACCTCCTTACTTTTCCCTTTTGTACCATATCCCTTCTTGGATTTAGGGCACTAGCTGATAAAATTTCTGAATTCTCCACACACATAGCATTGGACATGTGAGAGGTCTCTCTTGGACCTTTCATTAGTGTATCCTCCTCTAAAATTTGTTCCTCTTCTACCTCTACTCC
>ML777671.1:2641856-2686429 GCA_009831015.1 Picea engelmannii
AGTTACACTATTTGTAGCCTAACTATGAGTTTTTCTCCAAACCTGTTCATAAACTTGAGCAATGCTGAGATCCAGAGAGATGATGTTGCCAGCTACTAGTAACTCCATGCCATAGTCATCTTCCAAAAGACCCAATAAATCCATCTGGTGACAGATTTTATTTTTTAACATCACGCATAAGTGGACCAATTTCTGCACTTGAATATGTATTTTTGATCATTGAACCCCTAATGATCTCTTCTTGTGTATGAGTTATGCTTCTGCGACAGAAAGGGAAAGCTAGAGGAGGAGAATATGCTGAGGTAGGATTAGGCTTATTGTGACAACAGAGTGTTAGAGTACAGAGAGCACACATTCGATGGACTCAGTCCTGAACCTCAATGGTACACAATTGATCAAAGCAGATGCAACAAACCTCAGATTCGCTAGCATCAGAGATATTATCTTCAATGCTATATTCTTGCTCAGTAGAAGAAGACACTGAAGAGAGAGCTCAGACAAAGTGTTTTTATCCCTTTCTTGATTGGGCATCTTA
Organism: Picea engelmannii; assembly: GCA_009831015.1. NCBI lineage: Eukaryota > Viridiplantae > Streptophyta > Pinopsida > Pinales > Pinaceae > Picea > Picea engelmannii. Next base: position 2,642,392 of record ML777671.1, read on the forward strand.
AATTCAACAACAAATTTCAACCTATGAAGTAACTCAGGATCCAACCTACGAACCGCGCTTCCCTATGTTAAATTTGCAATAAGGATGCAAGTGCCTAGAAAGCGCTCCATCTCATGTAAAAGAAGACCAATAACAACATCTGACCAGGCTGAAACACTCACAATACCATCTCTAGAAGAAGCATCTTCAGAACCAAATATTTGAAAGTCTTCCAATACAAGAGCAACATCCATAAGCCGGGCATATTTAAACACAGAGCAAATGCTAGAGCTTGTCTCATCACTATTTTCTCTTGTTACTAGTTGCTCACACTTTATCACCTTTAAAGAGCGACCCAATTCAAATCTAATTGCCTCTGCTGCAACAGATTTGCCAGTTTCATGAGAACCCCAGAAAAAGCATGTAGTCCCAAGTTGTTTATGCTGAAACCCCATTGTCCAAGTAGAACTGCTCTACAACTTGTATCATATGACACATTACAAATGCAACCATATTCATCTATGCAAGTAGCTTTATTTGAACAATTGCCACAAATAATATTCACCTGTGCACTACGACCCATATTGTCAAAACCATATTGTTCATGATGTTGCAATCACCAAAATAATATTCTTGAACAAAGTCTGCATTTCCAGTTACAGGGGAAAAACAATAAAGGTGCAAAATGTCCAAATTCCACATATCCTGAATCTGATCTGTGTTGTACATCTTTACAGAAACGAACAACCAAGTCTGATCTCTGTCCTTCATACTCAAATTTCTCTCCCCTCTTGCATGCGGCCTGATAATGCGTTTTGTAGCTTAAGCCTATGGCCTGATTTGTGGCTTGGTTCATGACTTGAATCGTGGCTCAATTGATGGCCAGATATCTTCAACCTATCCAAACGTTTTTTATCCAAACTGCATTCACCATCAGACATCTGCATGAGCTTTGAGTTTTAGCTTAACTCGTGGCCTGGTACCTTGGCAATGGAGCTCCTTAAACGCCTATACAAGCATAATAAAAACTCCATCCCTTGGCACCTGTCAGCTGCCTGCGTTTGGCTTGTGGCTCGGATTGGATCGAATGAGTTGCAGGTGGACATGGTTTAGATCGAATGAGTGGCAGGTGGACTCGGTTTATCTGTTGGTTAATGGATATGAATCGACATGTGGACGTGACCTGGATGGTGACTTTGACTTAATTAGCACATAGCTTGATGTATTTACCTGTCCTAAGCGTTGGCTTGTATCTTATTATGAGAATTGGGCACGTGTATTACTTGTGAGTTAGCTAAGACTCATGGATATAGGACTTGGTTCTGGTCCGTTGGTAATTAAGGCATATGCGCTTTGATACATAATTTTAGGCTTGACATCTGGCTTGTGCGAAAGCACAAGGGTTTTTTAAAATTGAACGTTGAAATGCTTTCGATGGTTATGGGTCTTTTTCTATATGCCTCTTATCCACCGAAAAGGTCAACTTTTGGTGGTTAACAAGTCATTTGATAGACCCCTTTAACCACCGTAACCTGTGATTTCAAAATTCGAAAGCCAAGACCAGAAGTGATGATTCTTTCGACTTTAGACTTAAAAAATAGACCATCTATTGTACTCTAAAAAATTTAAAAACAAATTGTTTTGACTCATTCCTATCACCTAAAATTTGAAAACTTAGCAGTGTAATTTTAGGAGATAACATGTCACACAAATGGAACATTATTTCTCTCTCTACAACATTACAGATGACTTGGCCAAACTCCAGTATGGTGTTCTCCATCTAGATCAAGAACGCTGGCAATGGTGGCAATGGAGAAAAACTTCCCGTCAAGGGTATATTGCTTGGACCCAATTTGTTGCTGAGCTTTATGAACGCTTTGACATTGACACCAACCATTTGGGCCGTTTGACAAAATTGAAGCAATCAGGCACAGTCGAAGACTTCATAGCTTCATTTGAGCATCTAGATTTTCGAACAGAGGGCATGACTGATGCTTTCTTTCGAGAGTGTTTTATCAGTGGCCTCAAGGAGGAGATTCGGGCCCATGTCCTCATGGCTCGACCTACGACTTGGGTGGAGGCTACCAAAAAATCTAAAGAAGCACAACAAATTGTTTCCTCTCAAAACCATAAGCCTTCCTTTATCCCGCGCCCTAAACCAGTAAACCCCACTACTCCCTCCGCCCCATTAAAAATCCAAAAATTGACCAGGGCTGAAATGGCTGAATGCCAACTCAAAGGCCTCTGTTATAATTGTGATGAAAAATATTTCCCAGGCCACAAATGTAAGGAACAAAATATCTTTATGGCCATCTCTGAGGATATTCAGGAAGAAGATGTTGACACCCCCCCTGTGCCCGAGTCACCAGAAATTTCTGACATAAACCCTCCCTCCGACCCTCTCGAAGTGGAACCCATCATTTCCCTCAATGCTCTCACCGGCTTCTCTATCCCCCAAACCCTCAAGTTAATTGGTTACATCAAGCATTGAAGGGTCATCATCTTGGTTGATAGTGGCAGCACCCACAATTTTATTCATCGCCGCATTGCCCAAGAAACCCATTGCTACATCCATGTTGTCAACAATTTCCAAATGTTGATTTCCAATGGTGGTTCTATGAAATGTGGCGGGCACTGTGAAAATGTGCGTCTCCAAATAGGTGACTACCATCTCCAATCCTATATGTTTGCTATTGACATGGGCGGTTGTGACATTGTGTTGGGTGCCGAATGGCTAAGAACCTTGGGTCCCATTCTCATGGATTTTCAAAACTTAACCATGCAATTCGACCAAGGAGGCCACAAATATAAATTTCAAGGCATCACTGTGGGTTCACCTGAAGTCATCATTTCTCATCGCATGGAAAAATTGCTCAAAAAAGGTCATTCTGGTGTCATTGCCCAACTCCACTCCATACAAGCCACAGAGACCCCACCAGTGCCCCAAGACCTCCAAACCCTCCTTTCTAAACATAAAACAGTCTTTTCCACTCCCCAAGGACTCCCTCCTTCCCACAGTGTCCATGATCATTCCATTCCCCTTGTCCCAGGAAGCCTTCCCCCCAATATACGTCCATATTGCCACCCCTTTGCACAAAAAAATGAAATTGAAAAAATGGTCCAAGAACTCCTTACTGCCGGAGTCATCCATCCTAGTAAGAGCCCTTACTCCTCTCCGGTCGTCATGGTGAATGTGTCTTGACTTCCGTTCTCTCAACAAACTAACCATCAAAGAAAAATTTCCCATTCCTTTCATTGATGACCTCCTGGATGAATTGAGTGGCGCCCAATTCTTCACCAAACTTGATCTTCGCTCGGGCTATCACCAGATCTGTATGAAAGAGTCCGAAATTACCAAGATGGCCTTTTGCACTCATGAGGGCCACTACGAGTTTTTGGTCATGCCCTTTGGTTTGTGTAACGCCCCCTCCACCTTCCAGAACCTCATGAACCATGTCTTCCGCCCTTTTCTCCGTCATTTTGTCTTAGTTTTCTTTGATGATATCCTCATATATAGAAAGACCTAGAAAGACCATCTTACTCATGTGGATCAAGTTTTCAGCCTACTCTCTCAGCACCAGCTTTTCCTGAAACAGTCCAAATGTGATTTTGGTGCCTCCGAAGTAGAATACTTGGGTCATCTGGTGGGCAAGGATGGCGTCAGGGTGGACCCGAAAAAGATTGAAGCTATGCAAGACTGGCCACACCCAAAGACTCTCAAAATCTTGCATGGATTTTTGGGACTCACAGGGTATTATCGCAAGTTCGTTAAGAACTATGGAAAAATTGCAGCACCTCTCACAACTCTCCTCAAAAAGAACTCTTTCACTTGGACCCCAGTAGCTGCGCAAGATTTTCAAACCTTGAAGACGACCATGTGCACCACTCCGGTTCTGGCCCTTCCCAACTTCACAAAGACCTTTGTGTTGGAATGTGACACCTTAGGGAAAGGAATTGGCACTGTCCTTATGCAAGAGGGTCGACCTTTGGCCTTCACTAGCAAGCAACTGTCTGAAAAGAATCTGGGCAAACCCATTTATGAAAAAGAAATGTTGGCGATTCTGCATGTCGTTGAGTTGTGGCGTCCGTATCTCTTGGGGAAACGCTTCCAAATTAAGACATACCATCAAAGCCTCAAGTACTTTCTGGAACAACGCATTTCTTCCCAGGAACAACAAAAATGGGTGACTAAGCTCTTTGGATATGACTATGAGATCATTTACAAGAAGGGCAAAGACAATGTCGTGGCGGATGCACTGTCCCAGAAATATGAAGACGAAGGATCCCTTTTTTCTCTTTCCTTCATTGTACCTGATTGGCTCCAAGTTGTGCGCCAGGAATGGCTTCAAGATCCCAAAAGTTCACATCTGATCTAGCTACTGCATAACAAGGCTCCGGCTCCCCTAGGGTACTCCTGGCTCTAGGATGAGCTTCGATACAAAGGTCGCTTGTATTTAAGTAAACAATCCAAGCTCAAATCCATGGTGCTTTCTGAGCTTCATGCTACACCCACAGCGGGGCACTCAGGGTTCACCAAAACATATGATCGAGTCAAACGTTCTTTTTTCTGGGATGGTATGAAACAGGACATCCGTAATTTTGTTGCTGAATGTGAGGTGTGTCAATGAAACAAGGGAGAAATAGTCAAATCGCCAGGCACCTTCCAACCACTTCCGATTCCCCCTGTCATTTGGAAGGATATCTCTATGGACTTTATCACAGGGTTACCCAAATCGGGGAATAAATCAGTCATAATGGTGGTGGTGGATCGCCTTTCCAAGTATGCTCATTTTTGCGCTCTTCCCCACCCATTTACTTCATCCACGGTGGCTCAAATCTTCATGGATCAGGTCTTCAAGCTGCATGGCATGCCACACTCTATTGTTTCTGATCGAGACCCAACTTTCACAAGCAATTTTTGGTAAGAATTGTTTAAGCTACAAGACACACAATTGCATCTCAACTCATCTTATCATCCCCAAACGGATGGTCAAACATAAGTTGTCAACAAGTGTTTGGAAACATATCTGAGATGTTTTGCCTCTGAAAAACAACACCAGTGGGCTCAATGGTTACCCCTCGCCGAATGGTGGTACAACACTACATACCACACAACCACTCGCATGACTCCTTTTGAAGAAATATATGGACAGAAGCCACCTTCAGTTCTCTCCTACTTACCGGGTACCTCGAAGGTCCAAGCGGTTGACCAAACACTTACAGTCTGAGAGGATATCCTTCGCACCCTTAAAGAAAACTTGGTCAGGGCACAAAATAGAAAGAAGCAGCAAGCAGATCAAGGTCGCTCGGAACGTCAATTTGCAGAAGGGGACCATGTGTTTCTGAGACTGCAACCATATAAGAAAACTTCCCTCAAGGCCGAGCAGTGTCATAAGCTAGCACCCAAATTCTATGGCCCTTACACAGTTCTCAAGCGTGTGGGACAAGTTGCATATCAGTTAGCTCTGCCCAGTCAGTCGAAGCTACATCCTGTTTTTCATGTTTCATGCTTGAAGAAGGTGATTGGAACCAGGTGCCAAATTCAAACCAACCTTCCAGAGTTAGCTGAAGAAGGATCCATTTGGCTACAGCCAAAAGAAGTTTTGGACCAGCATGAGCATCGCCTGCATCAGAGAACCATCAAGGAAGTGCTAGTACAGTGGAAAGATATGACTCCAGCAGATGCCACTTGGGAACCAGCTACCATTCTACAACAGTTTCCACATCTCAAGCCTTGAGGACCAGGCTGTTTTTAAGGGGGCGGACATGTTAAGGTCCTAACCCGCACATAGGTAGATCAATGTATTCGGATGTAATAAAGGTCAATATGAATAAGGCCTTTCAATAAAATAGAATAAGGTGGATGTAAGAAGACCTAATAGAAGCATCTGCTTCTAGAAGGATCTTCCTCTAGATGCTTCTCTTAATAGACATATTTAGTATAAATAAGGGGCGAGGGTATGTGAACCCTAGCTTGGAGACTATTGTAACAGAGTGCTGCTTGACTGGAGTTTTCCCCCTCGAAGAGTCCCGTGAACATTGCTTTCTGAATCAGAGTGTTTTTCTATTGCTATTTCGTATATCATTTCTGTGTATTGTGAAGATTATGCTGGATATTTTACTGTTATTCTGCCATTTCTAGCATTTTATTTATGTTCTGCATATTTTATATATCTGGTATCTTGCATAGCATCCCCCCCCCGACTATTACTTGGCTCATCCTCAAGCCAATTGCTGCAGGAGATCAGGGAGAACATTTTGAGTAAGAGAAAATCATCATTCTTCGAAACAAGCTGTGATTGTGTCCAGGCCAGAGTAAGAGAAAATCATCTATGTAGAGTGTAGCTGCAACCTGATGCAAGTCCTAGAATTAATCAAGAAGGCTCCATGGTGAAAGATGGAGTTGGAGTGCATGTAGCTAGACATTCGAGTCGGGACCTTCGTTGGTGTCTGTGGAGGTGAATGAGGGAGCAGTGTAAATCCCACCATCAAGCATTGACCATTGAAAGGAGTTTAGGGTCCATCAAGAGAGACCATCATTCTCTACTTGTTTGTTTGTTTCGAGAGGATCAGACCGAGCTAATAGACTTGACCTTTCTACTACTGTAGGTTTAAGGATCCATGGTGAGATGTGAGAGTATGGATTCTAGAAGTGATATTGGATATATGTGTTTTCCCCAAGCTCGTTGCCACTAGAGGGGGATCCATGATGATGGATGAGAGTAGGGCTCTTGGAAAGCCATTGAGTAGGGTCCCTTCCTATAAAAACGTTGATGATGTATGGCGTCTGTTCATCCATATTTGGGTTGAGATTTTTGGTGAACAATTGTGAGTATGAAACACTGTTCAAGGAACTGTGGGGTACTGAGTTGATACTTTCTAGGAAAGAAGGAGGAAGGGCCTCTACTAAGTAGTTGGTGGCAGTCTGACAATCTGCATGAAAACTGAAGTGTAGGATCTTGAGCTACTAGATTTAAGTGGAAATAATTGAGTATGGAGAGTCTACTAAGCCATTCCATGATAGGGGAACTAGGAAAATGTGAGATAGATGAGGGAATCAGGGGAAATACCAACAGGAAAATTTTGGAATTGGTAGATGGAGGTGGTAGGGAATGGGTTGCAGAGAATTACTCCATTAAGAAGGTAGGGAGTTTGGTATATATAGAGTGAATATGGTGGGTGGGATGACGAAGGAGAGGAAGAAATATTCGATGGAGGGGATGGCTTGGAGAACAAGTAGAAAGTGGCAGAAAAATGTGACTCATCGAGATATCGATGTGCTAGATCCAATGTACTGGAGATGCTTGTTGGAGAGTGTGGTGTTTTAAATAACTGTGTACTCATGGCATGTGTGAACTTCCAAAATGATATTATTTTCCCTTTCAATGAAATGAATTGCCAGGAAGACACCTCCAAAGCCCGTGTGAATTTTCAGATAGGATCCAGACCTTGTATTTATGCCAAAGTATGATTACAAACAGTCAATATATCGTCTCCACATGCATGAATTATGTGAATTATGTGTTTTCCAAAAGGTAAATTATGATGACTATGATATGTGATACTTGTTGTACAATCTACACTAAACCTATGCTACCCACATTCAAAAATAACTTAAGGAGATAAATGATGGATGACCCCTGCAAGCTATAGTACACCTTTAACCTACTACCATCAATGAGTCCCTTGAGTGGTTGTCCTTGTAAGGTTTCCATATTGGTGGGACCTAATTCACTGATGTAGAATAGATGGAAAGGACCCAACCAGTGCATGCGTAGTTTTCCAGGATGGTGTAAATATTTGTTGTCATATAATAAGACTAAATATCTAGGATGAAGAATTTTCTAGTGTATGTTACAGTCATGCCCTGCCTTCTTCCTTTCCTTTTCGACCACTTGGCTAAAATCGGCCATCATTCGATCTTCCTCTAGTTCCATTAGCTCATCTAACCTATGTTGAAGGGACCAATCATCGACCATTTGGGGATCTAGGGTGACATGGAGGCTATGAACAACAAATTCTAGTAGCATGACCACTTATTTTCCATTTACCAGTCAGAATGGCATGTGCTTTGTTAGCCTTTTGCACATTTTTCAATAATAGTAGGTGTTGGCACAGGAGAATACCCAGGGTTCAATGCTACAACAACGCACCGACAAAACCATAACTACCAACCCTTTCGAAAACACCTGTGAAGTAGATGAAGTCTCACCCGAGGTAGATGCAGGGGTGGTTGCAGGTTTCAGATGTCTGCAACCTTAGTTGGGAAACATATATGTGATTCTAACACTTAACATAGCACTTAGCACCAATAGTTTATCAATATTTAACCACTATCTACTCCACAAATAAAACAAAGCATCACATCATTCATTTAGATATGATGTATCTAAGCACTTATCATAGATAGGTAGACTAGATCTAGCATATTCAAGCACTAAGCACATTCACATAGGTCAGATTTAACATCCATATACATCGTTAGCACAAAGCATAAACAGATCTATCTATCTATATCAAAGAACTTAGCAAGTAAATACATAAACACATAAACACATAAACACATCACACAAAGCATAGCAACGCATCATGTACGCGGTTCAACCTCACCCTGGGGCTACGTACACCAACTCTTCTTCTTTATTATCTTTGGTCAAGCTTCTTACAGGCACATAACATCAAAATCCTACTCTGCAGAAGACAAGAGATCTGTGTGCACTCTGACAGATCCTCCTTCTTCGAGTTAGGGTATAGCACCAAGTCTTCTTACAATTACCTGTACATAGCTCTGCAAATCTCACACAGTATGCACAAAGAATCTACAATCCATACTTATCACTTAGCCCAATATCACACAGATATATATATGCCTCTCCTTACATTGCCTAGACATCTATTTATAATTTACAAAATAGGCCTAAACATGGGTAAACCCATGGGCCAACATCCCCATACCTGTTACATAATCCCAAATCCCAAAAAGGAACCAAAAAGGGGCCGAGATCCTGCGATCTCTGCTTTATCTTGCGCTCCACCTTTGACAGGTTGTCGATGTCCCAAAATAGGTCAAACGTTGACCAAGGATCTCCCAAAACTTGGTCAAGGGCCAATAGGTCCCCAACACTCACCTGTGACTCGTCTCGATTCACTCTGATCTGGGTAGTTCTGATTCAAATGACTTGAGCTGTTTCGACTTGTTTCTGTGCCATGGCATCCTGTTCAGCGAACTCTTAGATGAATGTGTCGTTGACAGGTCCCTCGAAGCATTGTTCATCTTCTGTGACAACCTACTTGAGTTCTTCTCCTTGGCCTTTGACCTTTGTGAACAATTGGTAAGCCTTATCTTGTACAGGTTGGAGCCTCTGAGTTACTTCCATAACTCTACTCTGGATAGTGTGAACCTACTACTAGGTAGTGCATTTCTCTTGGGATCGTTTCATTCTTTCCACAGCTAACAGGGGCTTCAAATGCGACTGTATTGTCTCTGCTTGCTACTTTGTTTCTTGGAGTTGTGACTCTAGTGCCTGTAATTATGGGTTCTCAGTGAGTTTCTCATACGTCTGGCCACTGCGATTACTCAACTTCTTGCATTCCATGGCAAGAACATTTATCCTTTCAACTGTGCTCTGAGCAGTTACTTCTCTTTGATCCCTTACATCCTGCAGAGTCTTGGGCACTATGCGGAGCTCTAGGTCTTCTATGTGTTGTTGTAGCTGCTAGATAACTTTTGTGAGATGCTCTACTTGCTTCATGACTCGATCCTCTACCTTTATTTCTAAGACTGTCACAGAGCGAAGTGCTTTGCTGACCACTTCTTTTATTTCGAGGTGCTCCGTGAGCAACTGTTCTTTTCCTTACTGCATTTGTTCTTTTTCTTCATCGAAATTTGCTTGGAGAGAAATGTTTTCCTTTTCTGCAGCGTTGTGTTGTTTTACGAGTACGCCTTTCACTTGCTTCAAGGCTTGGGTGCCTTGTTCTATTTATTCTTGTGCTCGTCGAAGGTGAGCTTCGACCATATCAACTATTTTGTGGAGTTGGGTTGGCTCATCTCCCAACTCTAGTTCTCTCGATGGCAGGGGAGAAGTGAAGACAACACGGCTGGAGTGAAGGGCCTGTTGTACCCCTCGGAGTTCGACTTGAATTCTATCATACATTTATTCCTGGTTGGCTTCTTGTTTCTATGTTATTTCTAGTGAAGCGTCGTTCAGGGATGCTATGGTGAATTCAAAATCATTGTAGGTGAGGATAGTCTGCATCTTGGTCATGGTGGCTTTCAATTTCTTCCGGGAATAAGGTTTCGGGGGGGAAACCTTCCTCTTCTTCAAGGGGTCAACCTCATCTCTGGGCGGTGTTACTTCACCTGGCTTCCATTCATATTCTACTTCGTCATCACCCCCTCGGTCAGGTGACATTGAAGTAGTTTTTCCTGAGGTGCTGCTTAAATTTTGGACCACCTCAGTCTTCTTGGGTGTATTATTCTCTTTATGAGTGTCCTCTGAGTTTTCAAGATCATATATCTCTGCAGGGTTGGTGGGGATAAGTAGGTCAATGGACCATTCCTTAGTGATCTCCTCAAGGTCATCTTCTATAAGTTTATAATATGACTGGAGCTGCTCTTTATGTTCATCTGCTCACGCTGTAACGTAGATGAAGTGTCGATATACACTGAACTTCATCAGGGGTTAGAACCTTTGTAAAGTGTTCGGATTCATACCAGGCTCATCTTCGATGACTCTCTTTAGCTAGAGGTAATATGTATGAAACACATCATTTGACTACCACTGTTTGTTCATATCACTTGAATACCAAAGGGTAGCGAACTTCGCAGCAAGCGGTTTGAACGACTTTCTGTATGGGAGGGTCTCACCCTTCAACATCTCCCAGGAAACAAATGCAATCAGGATCAGGAGCCAGCTGAAATGAAATTCATAACCTCGATCCTGTTCTTCTTGACAGTCTAGTTCCAACTCATTAACTAGGTACTTCTCCCATTTCATCTGTAGGCCTTCCGCGCACTTCCCTACGAGGTCAACGACAAAGCCAATGACCTGCGTAGGTCGGTTCTTCCTTACTAACTTTCCTTCTATCAATTGACATGCTAGGCACACTACGCCACTCTAGATGGAAGATACCTTGTAGCCTCTTGTTCCCTTCTCAACATCGCCAGATGTATCCTTGATCTTCTGTGCTAGCACACGATCTATGTCATTTCCTGGGTAGAAGTCCTACGCGTTAGGTCCTTGCATACTCAGTCCTGTGATCCTGTGGATCAACGTTGGTTCAACTATAATACGATGGTCTAGCCATAAGTAGCCAACATGGTAACACGAAAGTAGCAACTTGACACATGCATTGACTTCCTGGTGTCTTCCGAAGTGTGGGATATTCATGACATTCAATAGGGTGTACTGTGCGAGGTTCATCGTCCATGGCTGGGTAATTATCTTTTAATTCTTCCCCTTCGTTCTGGTTAGGTACTTGTATAGGGTGAGCATACCATAGATCTTTCGATCTCTGAGGTTGAATTCGTTGAACTTCAATGCTGTGATCTTATCCTGCTCTGTTCGAATTGTGCGTATCCCCTTCGAGAGGTATGTAGTGACCATGGTGTACTCAAATTCTCTTGGCACACTATCACGATTCACCACGCCAGCCAGAGGTAGGATGTAATCGGGCAATATGGTTGGAATCAGCTTCGCATTTTCTAGGTCGTGTTTGTGCTTGGTTATCTTTTCCGCTGATGGTCGGGATGATCTGGCTTCGCGAGTAGTAGACGGAGAGGCTTGCAGTCATCTTGTCCATGATTCTTGTATACCTGCAGACATCGACATTACTCGTTCAGCCATGAGTTCGATGAAAACTTCTTCGACAACTTTCTCTGCAGAGCTGAACTCGTCCGACATACAAGCTCGGGGTTGGAAATATTAGGTTCGAGGAGTAACTTATACACTATAATGGGATAGAGGACAATAGCGCAATGATCACTATGTAAAATCAATGAGTCCGAGGGCTCAATTTCAGAGTTAGCAAAAGTGTTCTCGGTGCATGGCGCGATAGAATAAATAGATAACTTGGCAAAGGATCTCTTGCAACGGGTGAGAATCCTTCTTAACTGTATTCTGTCTATTACGACGCGGTCCAACGGTTTGGTGGTGAACCATAAATTCCTTTCTACCCGTTTGGAGGGTCGGTGTAATGGTTATATTGTTCCCAACGACTATATTGCTTCACCTTGGCGAAGTGCCATGTGGCGATGTTCTGTTATTCTGACAAAGCTCCAATTTTGTGAAGTTTCCCTTTGTGAAGTTCCCTCTGGAACCTTCTGTAAATTTTCAATCTTATATCTCTTATTACTTAGTTTTCTAGCCTTCTTTCCGGTGAGCTTCATATCATAATTCTTTTTTCCATTTTGATTCTTATCTGTGTTTGGCATAGTTTCTTCGCATTGTTGAGATTCTCTCCTAGAAATCAAGGGTAATATTCTATCTGTATTTGGAATAGGTACTTCAATATTCTGTGGGTCTTCTAGTGTTCTTGCAAATTCGAAATTCAGATCTCTGGTGTTAAAGAGCTTCGATATGTTCTTTTGTTCTTCAATCAAGTGTGTGATCCTTCTAGTCATGAAATCCTTTAAATCTTGCTTCTTCTGCTCTAAAATTTCTTCTTCTTCTTTCCTTCTAGCCTGATCTCTTTCAATCCAAGGTTTTCCTAGTAACATGGTAAATGGGGCGTTGTTCTCAATAAATGTAACAATCTCGAAATCCTCCTCTGTTGAAGTCCCATTGGAATTCATAGGTATCTGGCTGAGATTTCGACATAGGTTTATCAACTTTCCTTTGAATAGTCTTATTCCTCCTAATGAAGGAATCATAGCAGCCCTTCCTATAGCTCCCCAAGTTCTTTATGTTATGATATTCACCTATGTTTCCTCATCTAAAACACAGTCAATGTCGAAGTCTCCTATTCTTACTTCAATGCATTCTTTTTCTTTGAAGATCTCTAATAAGCTAACATGTCGGTGGTCATTCAGGGTGTCTTTTATCTATAGCAATACTTTCTCTGATTCTTTCTGGAGTTTTTCCATAATATCAGTTGCTTGACTTTGCTCGTGGTCTCCTTGTCTCATATTCATATTTTCAAGTTGAGAAATCATTCTAGGGAAATCCAAAACTTCATGGTCCATAGCTTTTCAACAAAGACAACTAGGTCTTCTCCCAGGGCATTCCTTCGCAAGATGTCCTGGTTTTCTACAACGGTAATAGAGGGTTAATCCTCTCTTTCTTTTAAATGATTCCTATACTTTCCTATACTGCACGCTAGGATCATGGTAGCTAACTTGCAAACATTTCTTTCTAGGATCCTGCATCCACTTGTTAGTCCAAACATTCTTTCTATGCATAGGTATAACATATCTTTCACTATTCTTATCGGATCTATGCAAGTCAAACCTTCTTTCATCTATTAGTGCCCTAGTTTTCAAGCTAGGACAAAATCTATCAAGCATACCTAGATCCATACTGTTGAAAAAAAAAATCCACTTATCTTACTTCTACATAGCACAAAGCTTTCAGATCTAGAACTTTTCAATATTCTTACCTTTATCAGAGCACAAAGCATTTAGATCTTACCTATTTTCTTCAAATCAAACTTCTTTTCTTTAGCACTGAGCTTCTCAAACTAAGTAGAGTACTGTGCACTAGGGCAACAGATCTACGCACAGAGCTTTCACAATTTCAGGTTGGATCTTTTTCTTCCTCAGTTCCCAGCAATCACAGTTTTAGGTCCCGGCAATGGAACCATTTGTTGGCACAGGGGCAAAACCAGGGTTCAACGCTACAACAACGCACCAAAATAACCCTAACTACCGACCCTTTCGACAACTCCTACGAAGCAGATGAAGTCTCACCCAAGGTAGAGGTAGGGGTGGTTGCAGGACTCAGATGTCTGCAACCTTAGCTAGGACACATATCTATGATTCTAACACTTAACAAAGCACTTAGCACCGAAAATTCATCAATATTAACCACTATCTACTCCGTAGATAAAAGAGAGCATCACATCATTCATTCAGATCTGATTTATCTAAGCACTTATCATAGATAGGTAGACTATATCTAGTAGATTCAAGCACTAAGCACATTCACATAGGTCATATTTAACATCCATATACATCATTAGCACAAAGCATAAACAAATCTATCTATCTATATCAAAGCACTTATCAAGTAAAGACATAAACACATAAACACATCGCACAAATCATAGCAACACAACATGTACATGGTTCACCCCTACCCCGGGGCTACGTCCACCAACTCTTCTTATTTATTATCTTTGGTCAAGATTCTTACAGGCACATAGCATCAAAATCCTACTCCGCATAAGATAGGAGATCTCTGTGCACTCAACCAGATCCTCCTTCTTCAATTTAGGGTACAACACCAAGTCTTCTTATAATTACTTGCACATAGCTTTGCAAATCTCACACAGCCTGCACAAAGCATCTACAATCCATACTTAGCACTTAGCCCAATATCACACAGATATATATATGCCTCTCCTTACATTTCCTAGACATCTGTTTATACTTTACAAAATAGGCCTAAACATGGGTAAACCCATGGGCCGACATCCCCATACCTGTTACATAATCCCAAATCCCAAAAAGGACCCAAAAAGGGGCCGAGATCCTATGATCTCTACTTCGTCTTGCGCTCTTCCTTCAATAGGCTGTCGAAGTCCCAAATAGGTCAAACTTTGACCAAGGATCTCCCAAAACTTGGTCAAGGGCCAACAATAGGCTTCGTGTTCACCAACGTTTTCTAACACCTCATCTGTGAAGGGTGTTGAGAAAGGTTCATGGACATAGGCTGTGTTGAGACTCCTCAGGTTGACACAGATTCAAATATTCTTGATCTTCTTGGGTTTCACCACCATAGGACTAATCCATTCAGATTCCTCTATACAATGATCATGCATCACACATTTGATCTATTCTTTGTGCACATTTTCCTTATACTTTGGATTTAATTGATAAGGCCTTCTCTTGACCAGTTTGGCATCCAATTTGAGTTGAATCTTCATGGCTCCCAGTGATCATGCAATGCCTTTTGTTTTAGAAAATCTTTGAGGAAAAAAGTCCTCGTATTCCTTAATAAGGTCAACAACCTGAGTGACCGTCTCCTTATCCCAATAATATCCAATGATGCCCAACTTGGGAACTTCTTCAATACCAATATTGTCTTTCTTGGTTTTTATCGAGCTATTAAAGCCTGGTGTGGCCATCTATGCCACCTTACCCTTTAGTGTGTTCTCTCCTTCATACTCTTTGTTCTATATGTCATGGGGGCCATCATCATCAATATTGTCAACATCAATTTTCTAGCAATTTACTGCTTCTTTTAGTTTTTCCACTGGCTAATGATATGAACATACCACCCTGGGTGTGGCTTCCTTTGGATGCCAATGAAAAATAAAATCCTTAATCCAACAAAGTGCCTCTCTTTGAGCTAGATATTCTATTGTGATTTTGATTGTTAAACAAAACTAGGAACTCATATGGGTCCACTTGACCATTTTCCTCTTGCGTTCCTTTTGGATGTACCAACTTCTAGGGACCATGTCCATAGTGTGGAAAAACCAATGTACCCATTGGGCTCGAGGGATATTTTTAGAGGTTCAACGAAATTCAAAAACAAAATGTGTTCTTGAGGATCCTTAGTGCCCTTGTATCAGTTGGCTAATTTCAAATCAATTATGGGCTCGAACCAAAGATTTATTAACTCATCTACCTATGCCCAACTCTGAAAATTCAGGTGGTGTTTCTCCAACCACTGCGCTGGTGTCCCTCGAGCCACTGCATCCATGGAATGAAGCCTATGCTCCACAGGGACATGTTTCTCCATTTGTATGAGAAATGTTTCCAGCGGCCTTTTCCCATCAAACCATGGGGCATCACCTAAAATAAACATAAAAAACAACAATCAATTTTTTTTAAATGCGTAAAGATAAAACAAATAAAAAAGAAACATAAAAAGAAACAATATATCTTTTATTCTTTTAAAACACATAAAATAGAATTTGAGACCACCTTACAAGCAAGCTTGAGAAGAACATATGTGGAAATAATTAACCTGGGAAAGAAATACTCTTCCTTACACGTCCAAAATGTCTTTAGTCGTAGTCTAAATGTTCTATGGAATGATTATTTTTAGGTGATTTTTTCTGGGAACATTTACCCGTAATATGGAAAGGAATTATTAGATCCGCATATTTAAGTGATTTTTTTTTGTAGAATCTGAATACCCCAGAGGTTTTTCAATATGTTGAATCCATTTCTGCATTTAGAAATGGATTTTAAATAACACAAAATAGTGATCTAGTATAGATTTATGTCGTCGAATTCCAGGGAAAAAAATCATTTCGTAGAACAATTAGACAACACCTATTTTTACAATAAGAAATAAGAAGTAATAAGTTGTAAACTAAAGAAATAAATTCGGCTTAATGCTACTTTAGTTGTTGTTAGCGCTGACCTCTCGTCTATACCCACTACTACGCGTGCCAACCTTCTCGACGTGTTTAGGATTTTTTTTAACTGTTGACTGTGACAAATATGGAGGGTTAGGATCAACGTACATTAGATTAAACATAAATGTTATTTAAAAAAAATGTAATTGAGTTTCAACTTTCTTCTAATTATTATTATTTTTAACCAAAGTTATATTTTAATTTATAATTTTACATACTAATTTTTTTACTAATAAAATAGAATTATATATATATATATATATATATATATATATATATGTTGAGTTGGTCTAATGGTTAAGAACATGTATTTCCCTTTCAAAGAATATAAAGTGTACAAGAATGTGTTTATGGTCAACAGGTACACAATTTTTATTTTTTTTGTCTATCCAGAAATATATTAATTGTCTTGTTTTTTTTGTCCATCATAAAATATATGAATTGGACCAGGGACACAAATGCTTAAGAATTGTGAGAAAAATCACTTTTTAATTTTATTTCAAAGGAAATAAAATATTTTTTTATACATGATTATTTAATTAAATTAATGTTCTAAAGTGTGACATTTGGTGGTGCAAAATTTAGGTGTGTAACAGATGCCCCATAAAGTGTGAGTTTAGAGGAGAAACTGATGGACGAAATACTTTACAAAAATATTAAAGAAAGGGCGCTAGAGTAGGAGAGACTGGAAGAAGCTACAAACAAATATCAAACAATATACATGTATCGTCCTCGAGGCAGGCATACCTATGCTCGGAATAAACTGACTCAAAGCATGGCCGCCAACTAATAAGTTGCGGATCCATGAAAATACTAACTAAGGGTATGACCACCAAAGATACAATGTGGATCCATACCTCCATGACATGATCTTATCATAGCCATGAAAGAATACAAAGTGGAGCTAGGATATGACAAAAACATAGCCATGGACCAATACAAAGTGGATCTATGTGACAACATATACATTAGTGAGATTTCCAACATGATGACGATACTGGAATATTCTAAGTACTCAAATAGTATCCATCAAAGCTTGGGTGTCTGAGGAATTCCTAGGGTCTTCATCTCGATCCTGCAATGGTACAAATATAGCCATGTGAATAGATGCATTGATGTCAAAAATGGTAGAAACCACTTGATTACTGGTCAATTGATTCATATTGTTAACAAGTATGAGATAAATCACCAATGATGACAATGCCTCCCATGGTACCCTAGTACACTCCAATGAATTTAAATAAATGAGATGAAGTTGAACATTCATGGAATCATTTGATCAGAGGTCAATGATGTAAACCTATTGTCAAAAGAAAGGAGGCCTACCATTGAGGCATGTAGGTCCTAAGGTACTAACCAATTTTTAAGTCTAATTGCTAGATAATGTGTTGAAGTCGACAGGAATAAAATCATCGAAGGAGGGTCATCATGTATCCCCCATCGTCGACATGAAAATAACACAGGAAAGTGAAGTAACATGATAGATCAAATGAGTATGGACTAACACGAGGATGAAAGTTGGCAATACTACAAAGTGGTTGGTTTGAATTGAAACTTCCCTTGAACATTGTGAGGCAGGACTAATGACTTGGAAGCATTGAATCGACTAATACATAGACCAAAACATAATGCGGCAATCACCAGGGCACTCTTCGAGTGAGCCAAAGGAGTATGAAGACTCATAGGATTGGTATGACTCAGAGACAAGAAGATTACCCAATTGTAAGACGAGACCCAAAGAGGTGCCATGTTCAAAGGTGACAACAAACAACTGCCATAATGATTTCCAAAACTTGACCCATTTCCTTCAACCCCTCCCCCCCCCCCTCCGCCATGATTGGAGAGTACCTATTTTTTTTTAAGGATCTTGAGGAGGATAACATATTCTCATTATAGGGCATCTTTGATGAGTCCCTCATCTTATGTTTAACGAAATTGAAGAAGGAGGGGTTCGATCCCATATGGGTCCTTCAATGCATAATTTTATGAGCCCAAAGAAGGAAAGATCAGTGGTATTTTCATGTTTAGAGAGTCTGAAAATATCTTAAATGTGACTCGAAGGGTGTTCTTTTTTGTAAAATTAGTCCCCCAAGCTCGAAAAAGTGTAAAACAATACAAGGGAGAACTCTTCTAGTCAAGATTGACTAGAGTATTCATTTTTCATAACTAGTCCATCTAGTCAAAAAAAGGGTTAAACTTACACTGAATATATGCCCTTTCAATTCCTTTTAATGAGTGTGAAAGGAAACAAGCTCACTCGACAATATTTTCATGTTTAGGGAGTTTGAAAAGATCATAAAAGAGACTACAAAGAGTTCCTTTTTCATATAGTTTTATGAGCTTGAAAGAGTGATGAAATTATGCTCGGTTGTCTGCTTCATTTTTTAACAAGCTTGACATAGAAAGTGAATTGTACTCGGGGTAAGTTTCATTTTTACATGAGATTAAAACAAATAATAAAACTGCACTCGGGGTTGGTTTCATTTTTACACGAGCTTGAAACAGAGAATAACATTGTGCTCGGGGTCGGTTTCATTTTTACAAGAGTTTGAAACAAAGAATAAAACTGTGCTTGAGGTCAGTTTCATTTTTACATGAGTTTGAAATAGAGAATAGAAATGTGCTTGGGGTAGATTTCATTTTTACACATGTTTGAAACAAAGAAAAACTATCCTTGGGGTGTCTGTTTCATTTTTACACGAGCTTGAAATAGTGAAATTGTGCTAAGAGTATACCCATTAACGATTTTTCTTCCCAACATGATGTCCAAAGGTTGGTACTTTTCCCCCAGTATGAACAGAAGAAGCTAGTGTATTAACTCCAACATGATGTCTAGAGGCTGGAAACATGGCCCCCAAGCTTCATTTTGTTCGTTGACTCTTCTTCTGCACCTGATTAGAATCCTAGATACTAATAGGAATAGGTTCGCTAGAGAGGGAGGAAGAAAGAGGATCAATTGACACATGCAGATGAAATGAAAATTCAAGTATGAGATATAGTGGAAGACTCAACTCAATTGGAGGGGGTTCCATTTCATTTTTTAACGAGCTTGACATGGACAATGAACCATGCTCATGGTTGTCTTTTTAATTTTTTAATGATCTTGACACATAAAATGAACTATTCTCATGACCATCTGTTTCATTTTTTAACACACTTGTAACAAGAAAATAAATTTTCTTGTAATCCTATGTTTCATTTTTTTAAAAACTTGACAAAGAAATATGAACTTTTCTCATAGTCATCTGTTGCATTTTTTAACGAGATTGACGTAGAAATGAGAACTTTATTCAAAACCCTTGACAATTCTCTAAAAGGAATACATGTCAAGGGACTCAGTAGGAGTCATGAGGGGAAGATCAGGTTCCAAATATTGCAGTGAGTGGTTCACCATGTCAACTACAGGATCTAAGTCTAAAGAAGGTGAGCATACAGAGAGAGGTTCCTTCTCATTCAGAGTTGAACGCATGGGACATGATGCCACACAATTAACCTATGGAAAGTGGGATACCATTTGCATATAAGGAACATTCAGGGGAGTCAGATGTTTGGTAGTTAGATCAGGACCAATGAATGAAATCTGGTTAATGGTCACAATGTTTTCATTATGAGGGAAATGCATTACTCGAAGTAGTGTGGACATGAATCCTTTAATAGCGTAAACATAATCTCTCCCAAGGAGAAAATTAAATTTCAAGGGGTCGTGGACTATAATAACATCAATACATATAGTTTTCCCTCCTAAGGTGATAGGCAGCTGAGAAAGGACACCTAAATGTTCGCTAGGTCTTCTATTAAAATTCCACAGAGGATGGGTCACTGACACAAGCTAAGGGGAATCCATAGCTTGCCAAGCAATTGAGGATAGAATGCTGACAGAAGCTCCTTCGTTAACAATAGTGCTATGTATTGTGATCTTATCACAAACTTGCATGATAATTTGGAAAGGCAAGTATGAAGGTAGGAGAGGCTTCGTCAGTCAAATCCAATCAAAGGAAATGACCTCACTATTTGGGGGGGGGGGGGTGTCATTGGAACAGGTAAAATTCCCCCTTGTCCGGAGTAATCTGAAGTGACAAGTGTTGTTCCAGAGTCTGTACTTAAGGCTAGAAAATACAGGGTCTAGGCATCTGAAAGTGGTGTGAAAGATAAAAAGGGGAGGGGTCAACCTTCGGGAAAGGAAGCTAAGGATGATTTCTAAGTTGTCTCTGTCTCACTTCCAAAAGTTCCTGGATGCTTATATCTCATTCAATTGCAACCCATGAACGTTCGATCTCTACCCGGGTGGTGGATGTTTTAAGTATGGTGTCGAAAAGGTTCAAAGCGATGCTAGTTTGATCCGACAAGCCAGGTTCAATATTGGGCTATCTTGCAATGGGAACAATCATAGAGGAGCAGGAAAAATAAAAGAAAGTTCGAGGTTTAGGATGTTGTCTCAATTGTTTGATCGTATAAAGAGAACTTTCGAATCCAAAATCAAAGATAGAATGAAAAACAAAGGCCCTTTCCCATAACTGAGTTAACTTTTAATAAATTTTGTATGGAATGTGATAAAACATCGAGTTGTTTATAATGCGAGGCTCCTATCGAGGGAGAATTTCACCCTACAAACAGAAGAAGAAAAAAGACAAGAGGAAATATGATGAAGCATAAAATATAAAGATCTAAAGAGTTCACAGGTCTTGTACCTGCTGATAGCCGATACAGAGGAAAAAATGTAAACGATTAGATGACTAAAAGTTGATCACCACATTAGAGGTTATACCAAATTGCAGTGAAGAATTCATCAGAAATATATATGCGAAATGAAATTTAATATAATATAACAGAGGAAACAAACTCATAACTCAGTCTTGACAGAATCAGGAATCTTCGGATTGCTTTGTATTAATTTTCGAAAGGAAAAAGTCTCTATTACAATCGGCCAAAAAAGGTCCAGCCCCTATTCTCACTTCAAAGTGCATATTTATAAAAACTTCTATACACTAGAATCTCAATCGTTCCAGAAGTTTTCAGATACAAAATGAGAAATTCAAGAATTTCGCTTCTTTGTCTTTGTCCTCTTTCATGCGGGTGGAGCACCTTCCTTCCTTTACTCTTTGGGTTCTAAAAATAAAACAGGTAGACACTTGTCATTATTTGGTATCGGAAACCTACCCCTTTGCCTGCTTGGTGCAAGTGACGCACCTCTCTACTAACTGGGCTATCAACCTGGAAGGCTATCCTTGGTTGTTTGCCTCAAAAGTGTAACAATCCTTCGCTAACTGTGGCAACCTTCTTCCTACTTGTTGGTCTTCGGTGATGATAGAAAATAACTGTACACTTGGTTTTATTAACTATTTATCCACTTGGACTATATCAATCTGGCTTATTTGTGATATTTCAACCCACTCTTTTTCCTCGTTCTCCTTGATATTGAGTAGGTGCTTGGCTATATCGATCTGGACCAATGTCCCAACACTGCTTTCATTATCGAGGCCCAACAAACTTTCATCTATCAAGCCAAAAGTTTCTTCACAAGAGTTTCTTACCTCTTTAGCTCGCTCTCTGCTTTTTGATATATTACGCTCCCATGCCTTTAGCAATATGTTACCTCTGGTCTGCTCTGGGATGGAGAGCTTGGAACTACTTCCCATCTCCTTTTTCATCGTGTTTATAACAGCCTCTTGGAAAACGACCCGAGCCGCCCCAAATTCTCTTTCTCTCAAAGAGATGTCTTCCAGTACTTGATCAATGATCTGGCAGTGGTTTTGAATGGCTTCCACTTTAGCAAGTAAATCTTGTTGAGATACTGAAACTCTTTTTTGGATTTCAGTGGCTTGGGATTGGAATATCCCGATATCTATAACCTAGCTCTCGGCGGAATTTAATTTTGCCTATAACTGCCCTATCAATTCTTCTTGCTAGCTTATCTGTGACTGACTAGTCTGGGTCGACAACTGTGTTTGCCTGAGATCAGATTTGAGCCGCTCGATTTCCTTTTGATCGGCAGCTCTGACTTACTCTAGACCTGTGCTCACCTGATCTCTGGCAGTTGCCTCCGTTGTAGCTAGCTTAGCCTCCAAAGTTCTAATAAAGCGGTTCTTCCCCTTTAATTGTTCTTTTAGGGATCCGACGGAGTATTGGTTGGCTATAGAAAAATTCCCCAACGTCGCTGCTATCTGAGTTGCGAATTCCTCCTTTCTCATGGATTTTCCATCGGCTAGGATTTTGAATTTTTTGGCTACTGTGCCCGCTTCTCGGTAAAGCTCTTGCTTCACAATGGCCTTTATCTTCTTATCGAAGAAAAATTTGTTCGGAGGCAACTCTTCTACAGTAATGGGCATTAGTTCTTCACCAAAAATCCATCCCACGTCGAGGATCCCCTTCATGGACTGTAGGGGAGTGACAGAAATGATGGGACTACCGATTTGCTTGGATGATTTCTTTGGGGTAACAATCATGGCTAGCTTGCTTGAAGGGTTGGGGATCTCGACTTCCTGTTTTGGGTCCCCGATTTGCTTTTTCTTTTCCTGATTTTTCTCCTGGTCAGGTCCTAAATCTTTGGAGCCCTTGGATTCCATTTGTTGTATATCTACAGTCAGTGGGTTCTTACCCTATAAGACTAGGGGAAGGCAACTCCACCGGTGTTCCTGAAATTTGAAGAAATCGGCCATTTCCTCGGGCGACAGGGCTTGAATCCGACTTAGGACCTCGACATAGGATCTCACTCCTCGGAAGATGTCGTCATGAGGCGAAAGCTCATGTTCGTATATTTTTAGGCCACAATTCACCATGTGATTACCCACGACCTTGTGTGGGTCGTGTTTCTTAAACTCAATGTTGACCAATTTAATATCCTCCAAGGCCACAGACTCAGATTTTGCGTGTCCGAAATCTAATAAAGAATATGTATCAAAATGAATGGGGAAGGCCGGCCATACCTTCTTTGAAAAACCTTTAAGCTCTTTGCTTATGCCACCGATCACGGTTTGCCTGGCGAGTTTGCGACATACGAGCCTATCCAACATGAATAGTGGTAGAGAATATGGGGGAAAAGAGGCGTTGAAAACCCTGATGTATGAGAACTCTGCCTCTATGTACCAGTCAACCACACTACTCAAGTTGGTTGTGATGCTATATGAAATCCTGGGAGGTGGGTTACCGAAGATGGAGACGTGCATCGATACCACCTAGTTTAAAATATCGTATATGAACTCTTTGGCCTTGTCCTCCCAAAGTTTCAAGTGATAGACATGAATAGGTTCAGCATCAGATGGAGTCCAGCTCCAGCTCATTAGAGGGAAAGGCGTCATGAAACAAATAGCGTCCACGATGTAGGCAGACATGAAAAATGAGGTGACTTTCCCATTCGCCTTCTGTGCTCGATATTCAGTAATCCGACTGGTTAGGCTGTCTGACAACAGTTTGGCCCAGTCGAAGGAAAAACCTTCAGTGACTGTATGAATTAGAGGCACCCACGGGAGGAAAAAGTGTGCGGTGTCTTCCTTCCCATACAACCTACAGGTCATCATTGTTATATACCTGAATTGCGGTTCTAAGGAAGAGATCGAATAAATTCTGTTACCATCTGCCCTGAATTTTGCAGGGTGCAAGACCCAATCCTTGTTCAGATCAGAAAAGTTCCTACCATATTGCTCGCATTCCTTCCGCTTGAAACCTTCCAGAAACTCGACATTGTATGTGAAGTTTGGTGTGGGTGACAATTGATACATTACCTACAAATTTTCTGGTCGGAAAGTCCCAATCGTCACCTTTTGCTCGCTGATAATAGTCCTGGTCGGGATATACACATGGTCTAGCACCCATCTGATCATATCATAATAGGGAAGGAGCCGTGGCCTTGCCGATATTTTTGTGCATCTCCGCTTGAATGACGATTTTGTATTTGGTGGCCAAATCATCCTTCTCGTTATCTCAGGAATCATTTGAACAACTCACCAATTCGGACTAAAGAATGTCGGAGACGTATGACTAAGTTTTGACAGTATCAATACTTTGGGGTGAAGTATCGGAAACAGTATCTGAGCCCTGACCTGAACTCTCTGCAGTCGCCTTGGATGCTTTTCGTGGAGCCATGGTAGCGGACTCTGTACTTAGATCTCTTGTAGAAAAACATAAATACAAACAGAAGTTATCTTGATGAAAAATCTCTTCGCGCAAAATAGGAATGAAATTGAAATAACGAAAGAAAAGCTCTTTATTTTAGCTATTTAAAACCCTAGTGTCCTTGTGAATAGAACGGTCAAATTATTTAAAGAAAGATTTAGCAGTAAAAGCAATATCCTTATCTGTCACTTTGTCGTATTTCAAATAAATGCCATAAATTTTTTACGGGTCGTAACACTAATTAATGCAAAAACATTTAAATTTACCCCATAGATGGTGCGAGTTAAAGTTTTCATTAGTGCATCGATTGATCCATCTTAGCTTCTTTAATTAAGTTTTCTTTAGTCTTTAATCCCTCTTTTTCAGTGTTCGCCGTATTGGGAAATATAACTCTTACCCTTTGAGCCCACAAAACCCGAAATCGCGATGATGCGATCTGGTTAAAAAACATAATCTGAATTAAGTGCTTAATTAATCCATGCTTAAAGAATATCGCGACTTCACGACTCAGGGCTAGAACGGTATGGTTTTTGGGGAGAGCGATCGCCGAGTCGCGAAACACCGAGAGTACTTAACTAGGGTTTAAAAGGAACTTTACTCCTGACACTAACCTAGGTAAACTTTGAAATTCGTTTTGTGACCTCGCACATCGGGGTTTGGAAATCATATGACTTGTAACTCCCGAAGCGCAATAACACGAGGCAATAAAAGTGATAACTTTGCTTAACGGTTAGAAGACGGTGATTTTGGATCATAACAGCCATAGCCGCTTCGCATGTCGGGGTTGTTGAGGCTTTCAGTGGGTAAAGATCACGAAGTAAAAGACAGCCTAAAGACCAACCTTTGATTTTGAGAATTAAGGTTAAACCACTTGGAAAAGACGGCTCCAACAACAAGAAAGACCTAAGAGGTATCAACTTCACTCTCCAAGGGAAGAGTGGGATCGATTGAGGATTGTATTGGACTGACCAGTTTATTAACTTCACTCTCCAAGGGGAGAGCGGGATCAACCAAGGATGGAATGAGATCGACCACTTCATCAACCAATGCTTGGTTGGGAGAAGG
Organism: Picea engelmannii; assembly: GCA_009831015.1. Taxonomy (NCBI): domain Eukaryota; kingdom Viridiplantae; phylum Streptophyta; class Pinopsida; order Pinales; family Pinaceae; genus Picea; species Picea engelmannii. The sequence goes on from ML777671.1 coordinate 2,668,075, forward strand.
TTCATGGGAAGCAAATGGAGGTTGTTGTTGGGAAATAATAATGTGTTCCAACAATTTCAAAGCTTCATCCATATGAGGGAAAAGGTAAGTGCATTTCATTTCCCCACATAACCAACAAGGAATCTTTACTTGACTCTTTTTTTCCCCAACGCGATGATCATTGGTTGATGGGTTGTCACCAAAATGACCTATAGTGACTGGAAACATGTATTGTTGAGAACCATGAGACCACACTTCTAAAACATCTGAAATACCAGAGAAATCCTTAAGAAGGTGGTCACCCTTACAAATCCTACAAAGGAATTTGGGCTTGCGACATGGGTTGGTAGAATTTTGAATATCATCAAAACTCTCAACATGATTTTCACTGGCTGGATGATTTCCCCCTTGCTTATTTTTATTCTTCTTATTCTTCCTTTTATTCTTCTTATGAGCCTCATGGTTACTAGCATTAATACTTTCACTAGGTGAGGGAAGAATACCTAACAAGTGAAGAAGGAAGAGGGCCAACATGAGGTTGATGTTCTTAGGGTGGAGGGATTGCATTTGAAACAACAGGAGCATTAGGTTAACCAGAGTGGAAAAGAACCATACCGGTAACCCTATGGTGAATCTAGGAAGACTCAATGTAGAAATATAAGGAGGACCAACATTTCAAAAAGAAGGAAAAACAAATTTTTCTCCATGAAAAGGGGTTCCTTGGCTGGTAGTCCCAGAAAATGTTTCTATGGACACAAAATCAACCTAAGGTCACTAAATCAAGGAGAAAACACTACCAAAGTCCCTATAAGATAAGAGAAAGAATAAACAAATCCCTTGTAACAGGGAAAAAATGAAGAAAGGATCTTCTAGAGATAAGAGATGAGGTCATCAACGAAGATATGAGAAGTAGTTACCCCAACCTCCACGTAACAACCCTTCTCGGTCCAAGAAATCCTCACTTCATGGGGTCACCCTAGGTAACATAGGAAATCCCCCATATTCACCTTTGGTACTAAAAGTGTGATACAACTTCTACCCTAGGTATCATGGGAAACCTCCCATGTTCACCTTTGTAGATACCTAGGAAAGGTTACTAGTGTTACCAACTCGCAGTCGGCCTCCCGGGGGGGTATAATCAACAGTTGGGACTGAACGTACGGGAAGGATAACAAAGTCTGAAGCTCTTCCATAGGACTAAAAAAAAGTGGACCTGCAATACTCCTGAGGAACTTGAATGGATTCAATATTAATGAAGCACTGTTACTAAATGAAATAGTAACACTAAAAAAAACTCCTAATATACGTTCTATCCACTACGATTGGTTAAGCTTTGGAGGGGAAATATTTGTTTCTCTTCCACATGCAAACTCGTTTTTAGCCCCTGTGTTAGAGGGGGTTCCCATATATTCCTATACAAAAGTTATATTTTTTCACTCTTTAGTGTTCTATAGTCTTGTTTTAGTGGCCTTGGATATTTTACTTTCCACCCTACAACAAAGGCCCTAAAATCCTAGACTTGTTGGTTTTCTATAAAATAAAAAAATCTAATTGATTTTAGATTATGTGATTGTTCCTTTTATGGTTGTTGTTACTCAAAATATTAAATGGAATTGAAACTGTATGGTTTTATCACTATAACTCCAAGAAGACTTCAAAAGAAAAAAATGAATAGAATGGAATCCTTAGTTTCGATGAAGCCTATCTACAGAAAGAAGCAAGAGGTTTCAAGAAAAGAAACAAGTGTAACATTCAATGCAAGAAAAATGAACTACTCTTTGAGTGAAAAATTTATTTTTTATATGAGTGAAATAAACTATAGGATACATTATTCCCCCCCCCCCCCCCTCCCCCCAACCATGAGGGGGAATATTGTTTTTAAATGCAATTTACGTTTCTTTAAAATGCAAGCTAAAAAGTGCTCCACCCACTAACTAGAATGCAATAATTATTGTTTGTTTTTAAATGCAATGAAATGATTTCAAATGCAATGTGTTTTTATTCCTTACTTTCAATGAAATATTTCAATGTTGAATCATAGGTTTATGTTGCAAATAGAGGTAAAATGAGCTCAAAATTGACCCAAGAAGGAGATCAACTCTCATGTAATAAGGTAAGCAAGGCAGTGAAAAAAGGCCAGCGCTTCCCAAAACACTGAAATAGAGCATTGATAAGGGTTTTCAATGCTCTGCAGGTCACTATAAGGGAGTGTTGAAGCCTGAAAGTGGTTGAAAAAATACAAAATCTTTCCCAGATTAAACAAATATTAGGAAGAGTTCAAGAATCAAAATAAAAAACGAATCAAGAGAAAAACAAGATTAAACATGCTAGAATAAACCAAGGAAATAGTATTAAAATTTTGATCCCCAGTGAAATCGCCAATTTTCTGTTATGGTAAAGTTCCCCCTATGGAAGGTGAAACCCCATTTTGGACCAAGACCCCTTCTTTGATCCAAATATAGAAGAAAACAAATGTACACTAACTTCCCTTTAGACCTACTTCAACAATTAGAGTAAGAGGAAAGAGATGGAACACCTTTTTACGATGGTTGTCCTCGTTGCTCTAGTCTTTTGACCTTGATATCCAAGCTCCTAGGCGCAAGGAAAGACCTGCAAAAGAATAATATGAGATCCCTTTCTTCCACACTATAATATTAAGTAAAAATAGATATATCTACAATTATTTTCACAAAAATAGACATGTAAATACTTAAATACATAAACATGAATTGAATAGGCCAAGTTATTATTAATGGAAAGCCATATTGAAGCACTTACAATCCAACGTTGACGTTGAAACAACTCCTCCAATATATCTTCTCCATCCGTCTCTTGAATGTCTCAAGATCAGAATTATGATGCTCTCATGGATTCTCCCCCCTTTTCACCTTGGAATGCACTCATTATATACGAGTTGGAGGCTTAACCACCATGAAGTATTTTTGGAAATGGTTGAGGATTTAGCTCCATAAGTTGGGATTTGTTTCCTAGGATGGAGCAAAGAGATATGGCTTTAAACCTTGACCTCATATTCTTGGAACTAACCCTTAGAATAAGGTGGGCTAGCCATAACTCCCTCTAACAACTTCAACGCTCCCCCAAAACTGAGCATAGGGCATTGACAATGCTCCCTATATATGAGAAGGGGAGCGTTGACAAGAGTTCAATGCTTCCTATATATGGGAAGGGGAGCATCGACCTTCAAATATGGTCAAAATATCGAGGTAAAAGGCATTGTTTTTACCTTCTCAGGATGAGTTTTCATCCTCCACAATGACTAGGGATTATGACAAATGTTCTTCCATGGTGTCAAAGTTGCGACACTTAATAAAGTGCATGAGACACTTAGTAAGGTGCATATGACACTTGATAAAGTGCATGAAACACTTATTAAAGTGCATACGACACTTACGACATTTAAGTATGACATTTAGGTGTGTAACACTTGTGCAAACTAAACATTGGTGAAGTCTAGACCTAGTTGAACATGCACTATTGGTGTTAATGGTCTCCCGATATTATGGGGAATCATCCACTCGTGAAAATTTTACTTATAATTTTTACCCATTATTAGAATATGTATGAGGGGTAAGGTCCTTGGTATTTCCCTTCCATATAGCTGCTAAATATTAGAAATTCCATGTGGTCGGGGTATTCAACTGTGTGAATGCGGAATCCCTAAGAAGGTAACTTGTGACATGGAAACCCATATTAGCGGAGATGTATACCTAATGGATTTTATCTATTCCTAGAATTTCTCCTAGCTGAATTGAAGGTTGTTGGCAACATCCTTGACCCAATTATAATTGTTTCCTTCCTCAGCTATCCTATTGATAGATTCCAAGATGTATAGCTTGACACTTGAGGCTCGACCAAAATTGGTGTTGGAGTTTGTTCCATGCTTGCACATTTCCTTCCTAGTGATGGGCATTTTATACCCAGGGTTTGTCCAAAGTTGACCAACAAAAACCATATAGCATTGAAATATCAATACTTGGCCAAGGCTGCGGAAGGTCTCACCCTAGATGTGGAGAGGATCATAGAGACCACAAGGTCTTGTGATAGGGATGAAGGCTAAACACACAAATATCCATCTAGGTTGGAATTCATGAAAACCATATATGACAAATTATTAGGAATAAGAAGTAAAAAAATACCTACACACATCCAAATCATAAATGATATACACAGAAGTGCTAGCGGGAAACCCCCCCCTTTAACTACTCCAGGGTTTAAGATGTAGACAAAGTGAATAATCATCTAAAATTCAATCAATTCTCTACTCTACCCCAAACATACCAAAACCAATGTAAAGAAATCAAATAAAAGAAGAGATCAGGTAACTATACCTTTGATCCCACGTCTGGTGATGATCTCTTCAAGCTTGGTAGTTCCACTGACTGTACGTCTCCTCCCAAGGTTGACTTGCATCCAAATATAGGAAAAAAAGAACTACAAGCATTCTATTATATTCAGGAGTTAGGTTTAGAAATTAAATTCTAAGTATAAATCAATGAAAATACTCAAAGCATCATCATTTGGGATAGGAAAATGTGATTCTTTTATTCATCATACAGAGATTACAAATTACAATCTGTATTGGCCATCGTTCCGCGAACCTAGTCTGGGCTCCTCTTTACCATGCTCCAAGTACAACTTGAATGGACGTATTCTCTCAAACTTATGATCACCTCAATGGAAGGGAATGGGTTGAATGGAGGAAGAAGGGGCTGATGAGGGAATGTTGAGGAAATATATCACAAAGGAAACAAAATCTTAGGCAAGGAGGGGAAGTGAAATTGGGTAGAGTTTCATTGATATTATGCTTGGATGTGAAATGATACCCCAACACATCCTTTTATATTCCAAAAGGATGGTTATTTGGTTGAGTGATGGGCTATAACAGGTGGATTAGTTGGGAAACTTCCAATAGCCCATGAATTTCAACAAATTGCTTACAACTTTTTAATTTTTTGCAACTTTTGCAAGCATATGTGGGATGTAATGGTGAAACAAGAGTATGTATGCTAGATGTAGTGGTGTAGAAAGTGTATGTACGCGGGTTGTAATGGTGCAGGGCATGTACAACTTCTAAAAAATGATTTTTAAGAAGAGCTTCTCAACAGTTCTTTGGAAAAATATGCAAGTAAGAGGGACAAGGCCATGTAAGCATGAGTAGGGAATTTTAGGGCTATAACAGATGCCCCCTAATATGTGAGGTAATAAGAGAAACCTATTTCCGAAATACATTACAATTTCTTCACCAATGTATGAAATCGAGTGAGCCCAATACCAGAGTTCGGGAGGTGCCATCTGCAAAACAACAATTGTCTCTCCGAGGCGGGAATACCCATGCTCGGGATGAAGTAAATCATGGTTGCAAATCAAATACATTGCAAATCGATCTCATATAACTATATAAAGTGTATCCCCAAGAAATACATAGAGGATCTACATCTCAAAATCAATCGAAGATATACAAGCATAGTATTCATCTTAGGGAAGATAGTGACTCTTGTGGCTCGAGATGAGGCATTCAGAGCTCAAGAAATAACTTCAAGATATCCAAAACTTGGGTAGCAGTATAATGGGAGTTTATAACTCACTACCTTGAGGTCTTCGACAACTCATCGAAAAAATACATGAGGATCTTGATGATCAAGCAGAGAACTTCGTCAATTTTGAATCTGGACTTGATTGGATTCTCGGGATGGCCAACTCATGAAAGTCAAGAGACAAACTACATAAAGGCCGACTCAGGTTGAGGGAAACTTCCCTTGGAAAAAAGAAATAAAGATGATTAGACTCAGGCAACATGACATTGACATAAGTTCATGATGCAGGAGGCAAAAAAAACTCTCCATGTGTTTGGAAGAGTAACCAAATGGAGGAGGAAACGACTCTATGTAGCGAGAACAACTTCCTAAGGTCATACTAGATCCCAATTCTTGACGAAAAAATTGAAGGATGTCTTTGTCCAAGGGAGACTCTCTGTGCTGCTGAAAAAATAATACATATTTCCTATCCCCTCTTTTTGGAATATTTGATTTTTTTGTCTTTTTCAATTTTTTGAAAGATTGAAAAAGAATAAAAGAATGTTACATTACAAAGGAGGAACGAGTGTCACAAGAAAGCATACTAGTTCCAAGTGAAAGGAACATACTAATTCTCAGAGCAAGGAGACATGTGCAGGAAAAGGACACTCGGGGAAAATTCCTCCATAGGTCAAGGTGTCAGGTCGTAGAGGCAAGAAGTGCTACAAGGTTTGCGTATAAGGAATTCTTCAAAGGTTCAGTTGAGAGCAACATGGAACCAAAATTAGGCCAAAGAGGTAGAGATGCAAATGTGATTAAGAAAGACACAATGAGACCCCTTCTATGTAATTTTTACGAGCCCAGAGAAGGTAATCATGGTAGTTTTTTCACGTTTAGAGAGTCTAAAAAAACGTAAAAGAAGACTTCATGGAGTACCTTTTCAGGATATTGTCTAGTCAATTCAAAAAAGGGTTAAACTTGCACCAAAAAGACGTCTATTCAAAACCATTTTAACGAGTGTGACAAATATAATATCACTCGACAATCTTTTCAATTTTAAGGAGTTTGAAAAGAGCTTAACTATGGACTCACAGACTTTTTCCGAGTTTAGTCTCCTTAGCCCAAAAAAGTATAAAAGTAACTGAGGAGAACTCTCCCTGCGAGACAAATATCTCGAGGCGTACCTTTTTCCACTATAATCTATAGGATGGAAAAAGGGTTAAACTCATGCCAGTAGATGTTCTTCTAGATAAATTTAATGAGTGTGAAGGAACAAGGTCACTCGACGATCTTTTCAATTTTAGGGAGTCTGAAAAGAGATTAACTATGGACTCTATGGGGGTTCCTTTTTCATAACTAATCTCCAAGGCCTAAAAAAGGTGATAAATCAAAACCAAGGAGAATGCTCCTTTTTTGAAGATTTAGTCCCCCAGGACCGAAAAAGGGTTAAACTTCCACCTGAGAATACTCTTCTAGCAAACCAAAGTTCCTAGAGCATACCTTTATTCGTAGAATTAGTCGTCTGGACCGAAAAAGGGGCAAACTACCGTCGGACAGATGCGCCTTCAAATTTGAGTTTGGAGAGCATGAAGGGAAATAATATCACTCGACGATATTTTCATGTTTAGAGAGTCTGAAAAGGGTTTAAATAAGCCTCCAGGGGGATACGTTTTCAGTTAATCTAGACAAGATCAAAAAGAATAAATACAATCTCGTCCAATGTTGCTTTCTAATTTTAAAGTGAGCTTGAAAGACAACAAAGTGTGCTCATTTGGGAGTCCTGAGGGTAAGGCCAAGAATGATGGTGCATCAAACAAATGAGGTTTAATCTTGTAATCATGACAGGACTAACAAGGACTCCCGAGCCTATAGTCATTACTGACAATTACTAGTTTGAATCTACGAGTGATCTTGTTACTCATTGGGCGTATTATTGTATTTGTGACACTACATCAGGCCTCCTGGGCACACATGCACTGTACCATTCAGTGTCAGGAGGCACATATTTTCGACTGGAGCATGACCATGCTTATGTGCATGAAAAGACAACTGATAGAGTATCGACAATGTACTAATAAGAACTTCGGATTTGGTATAATCTTATGTTTCTTCTTCTTCGAGAGGGTTCCCAATATCAGTTCCAGAGAGACGGTATAAGGGCATATGGCCTTCTTCCCAGTAGTATGCAGATGGGAAACATTGTTGCCACGACAGGGGGGGGGGGGGGGGNCGACAGGGGGGGGGGGGGAGGACCATAGAGCCCTTTGATGACAAGTTCTTCGATTGGTGGGCACACCAGATTCTGGCGATCGAGGACTATACTTACGCCATAATCAAATTTTATAGAGATCTAGACATGCCCATGCCTCCCAAAGAGGAGAGAGAGATAGGTAACATGATTTTAAAGTTATTTAATTTTTAATTGTTTTTATATATATCATGTTTATGTGTACAAAGTACTGAATATTGTGTATCTTCTAGTCATAGATGTGGGACCAGTGCGCCCAATAGACTTCATGAAGACTCGATGATGTCCTTAGCTAGAGGCAGGACTAGCAACAGCCGACAGACCAATAGCCATAAGGCGACCTCTAGCCAGAGAGGCTAAGAGAGTTTTGAGATGAGTGGAGTGAAAAATCACTACACTCACTCGCACAATACCCATGGCCGAGATCGAGGATCTCCTGCCTTCCATGCAGTCTCATGTAGTAGGGGTTCCACGGACGTGAGTCCAACTATTCTGGTGTTTTTCCATTATTGTTGTGCATTATGGCAGGGCCAATAGGCCCCGTGCTTAGATATACTAGACTTTTGATGTGCCGAGGGCACCTTTCGCACATGTATTTTTTGAGGGAATAATCCCAGTGATGTATACTGAACACTAGTTTTTAGGCGTTCACACCCACCTATGTACTCGTGACACTTTTTTATATATGCATATATATATCTTTTTTGTCTTATGGATTACATATTTTACAAATGTATTTACATGTGTATGTGTGTGTTTTTCTTTTGATGTGTGTGCAACATGCCAATCTAATATTTGATTAGCTAGAGTATTTGTCATATGATTAAATCTCCCAGGAACATGGATATACGTAATGTAATCGAAATAACGTTCTAAGAGACGTATCGTAAGGAAACGTCAGTCCAAAGTGGGATCATAAACAGAGTAAACTCCATTTAACTGGGACACAACTAGTTGAGCATCTAGGTAGACCCAAAGGTGAGAAATGCCATGCGACAAATTGTCACCAAGAAACTCTATCATTGCACTGTATTCAACAAAATTGTTTGTAGCGTCACCTAGAAAAATACCTCCGAAAGATAGCAATTGGCCTCCAGGTGTGAAAATCACCCAAGCTATGGAAGCAATCCTCCTAGTGTGTCGACTAGTGTTACACATTATTTTGGTCACTCTGGTGATGTCTCTACAGTGATGTATTCAGGCTCCCATAAGGACTTTTTGCCTGAGAAAAGTGACTATTGTCTTCTTCCAAAAAGCACATTTTTAGGATGAGTTCGCAGGCTGCCTATGTTATAGGGTGCAAAAATCCTTCATTCTTGTAGGCAACTCATACTTAGGGTGAAAACTGTTTGCAATATGCTCTATAGGTAGGGTGTGAACCTGTTTCAAAGCTTGGAAAAGAGAAGAGGTCACGAAGGTTCTAGAAGGGAATCTTCTAGAAAATGAGTTGGCATTCACATGGTTGGAATCCTACTGACTTCTTAGATTTAGTGGGATCATCCTCATCCATTTAACCATCTCTCCTTCTCATATATAATGAAAGGTTTCTCATGGAAAAGGTTAAGAAAGATTGAATGAAGAATTGGTGAAAGAATTGTGTGAAGAACTCTACTTGGATAGAAGCTTTAAGACTTTATTTGGTCTATTAAGTTGTATTGGATCTTCTTCATGCAAATGTAGAGCAAGTGTGTGTGTTGGAACCAAGGGTCACTGAAAGGAATCTTGTGACATCAAGGCGAACCAATTGTATCTTCTACTTTCATTTAATATAATACAGTGGCATGTCCCTTTCCCATTAAATCACTCTTATTTTATTGCATAACTCATTGATAATATGCATAGGTTGACATTGAATATACTTTGCTATCGTCACTTTGGTTGGTTTGTGTTGTCTTGGACCCAATTTCACAAGAGAACCGGAGTGAGGCAGGAACAACAGAGACCTAAGGAAGTGATATAAAGGTATGTCACTCATTCCTTCTGGGTAGTAGATTCAATGACTGCAACTTAGAGAAAGAGTCATGTCCTATCCTGTTTTGTTCTAGATCCAGGTGGATCTAGGGGGATCTATTAGTGTCTGCACCTACCAATTTATCCAGTAACAAAATTGGCGACTCCATTGGGGATACAACCCATTTTGGTGGTTTTTACCTGGCCATTTTCTCTTGACCTACCCTTTTTCATTCCCAATCAATCTCTGAGTCTTGAGGAGATCCTTATAGACTCCCTGGATCCAGAAGTTCCCTCAAAAGTTTTGTCCTTTTTCCAAAATTTGATTGATTACAAACCTTCTCGAACTGCACATTTCTATATTCTGCAAGAATCATTGAGGTTCGCACCCTAGTGTTCAGTTCAGTGTGAACTTCTCGCAACCTGCCTATGTCTAGCCTGCGAGAATCCTTAATTCTCACACTGTACCCCACTTCTAGACTGGGAACTCACTTGTAAAATTTTTGGATTAAGTCTTTTTGTGTCTTTAGATGCCCAGATTTGTTTATGTGTCTGAGAAGAACTTCTTTGGCCAGTGATTAATTGTTTCTTAACTTCAAATCTCATGAATGATTAGTTTTCGGAAATCGAAAAAACTTCTTGATCATTTTTTCTCAACTTTTACCTCTTGACCTTTTCTTAACAAGGGTATAATCTCTGATTCTGAAATCCGAGTGCTTGTTTGGTTGGGAGCCTTTGATTGGATTAAAAGTTGAGATTAATTGTCCTTTTCAATTTCTTATTACTTGGAAAATAGTTACCCATGTGCATTTGAAGAGACTGGTCTTGTCAGTTTGTTATTTTTATCTTCATTGAAAGATCGATTTGGGTGTTTGTTGAGTATTTCATTTTCATTGGTTGCTTACTTTTTCTTAGTTGCATCCCTGTTGCTTGGTTTCTAATAAAAAATTAAAGACTTTTTTCTTCTTCTTCTTTTTTAAGCAACCTTTTATTCAAAAAATATTGGCATTCAAGTATTGAAAGAGAACGAATAGGGAATTTGCATTGTTCATGATTGTTTGATATTACATTTCAGAAACGATCATACATCGTAGTTCGCATTGTTCCATAAAACTACTCTTTCCCTCTTGTAAATAGGATTCATTGAACAAAAAATTGTATCATTCATCCCTATTTACGCATTGTTGGGTCAGAGTCTCACACAACATCAGTTTCATTTCCATCTCCTTTTTTGCATAACAACAACCTTTAATAATATGGTGCAACTTTAAAATTCAACTAGTAACTTTTTCTAGGGCTCTTTTGCACCAACATTAGCTAGGTTAGAGCTTTGGAATAGGCAGTGAGACACACTCTCCAAAGCACAAAACACACAATAGTATCTTGTAATAAGGAGTGTCAAATTCCATTTGCAACATTATGTCCTCGGAAGGGCTTCTCACACAAGGGTCAAACCTAAGGTCGCGTTGAGATTGATAGAGTTACTCACCCTGCTTTGTTGATCTTGATGTAGAGATTGCACGTATTACGGGGGTCACTTGAAGGTATACCCACAATGATGAGTGGAAGCCTCTCAAGTTGATTTCGGGCTAGATACCCTACCCTTGCGTGTGGATCAAACTGTCGACTGTTCCCCTAGGCATCATTGTTGTTTGTGGTAACCTTAGTAGCCTATATTGTGAGGGTATTACACAAGATGACTGTGAAGGGGTAAGTCTTCACGGTACCTGGAATCAACGTTGGCCAGACTCACTGGGGCTCCTTGGAGGGTATACCCATGATTGTGTGTGGGAGCTTACACCAGGGTGTAAGTCTGTTAAGTAGGTCGTCAACGTAACTTTTCCACCCTCACTTAGCAACTTCTCATCTCATCGTCACGACATTGGATTTCATCACCAACTAGTGAATTCGGAATTAGAAGGTCTTGTTTGCTTGGTTTTGCTTCCTAGATTTTATTAGTACATGTTGTTTGTTTACCCAAGTTGGCCATAGAATTTCTTTCGTAAGATTATAACTCGATCACAATTGAACCTCCACACTGTTCATGTAGAATGAAAGGCCTACCCTTAGAAGATCTGGAAGGTTCTCAACCCTTTCCTACCAACTCACCAAAGGGCTCTCCTCAACAAAGTGAAGTCCAAGACGTTGCCACTCCACAAGTAGAAAGAACTAACTCTTTAGAATGGTTCCGAATTACCAATTCTCGTGAGGACTTCCGACTTCCTCCTGACTTCGAGAGATGTATTGTTCGAGTGAATTCTTCTAGAGAAATAGTTGTTCAGTCTTCTAGATTACCAACCAGACCTTTCACAGGACCTGAGGGTCAAGATCCTTTTTGGACTACTGGTATTTTTAGTTGGGATCTCTTTGGCTCAGGAGGAGGCATTGATATCACTGTCACACCTGAGCTGCCCGAAACATCTGATCCAGATGCAATACCTTTTACTACTGCCTATTATTTTATTGGTACAGATGCTCCACCAGCTAACCACATCTTGACTATCCCTCTAAAAACGGTCCATTACACAATGGTTCCAGATACTACGAGTCCTTACACCAGAATTACAGCGGCTAGCCAAGCTCTCATTGGCACATCGCTTTCACCTAGATTCACCCCAACACTTATGCCCGGATATCATGCATTGAATGCTTCTATTTCGGCTGCTACACAAATCTCATCTGGGACTCCTGGAGTTTCCACTCTTTCTGGGCACCATCTCGTTCCCGGTTTCATTCAGACACTTCCTCGACCCCCTTTCATAGGACCTCTTCCATCCTCTATCAGAGGCACCGGCCCTAGTGGCACCATCCTGTCTTTCACACCTAATTACCAGATTCCTGTCGGTGGACAATTTCACCAAGGAGGCAAAACCCAATCCCCTTTTGTAGGACAAATCCCAATTGGGATGCAACCCCCGATTGGAGGGAAACCCCCACCTCCCCCACCCTATGGAAAAAAAACACCTCCATCCTTGGCCCAGTATTGGAATTATCTTATTCAACATAATCCTCACTTGACTGGGGGGAAATAGCCTCAATCTAGCTCCTTCATACCCCCTAGTATAGGCCAACCATATCTAGGTATGTCCAATCCTATTTGGCCTTCTTTATTCAACAATTGTATAATCATTGTCCAAATATGCCATGCTTTCCAAACCTACAACAATAAAATATGATCACACCCTGCTCCTCTACACCTTGTGGTCTCCGTTGGTCCTTTTGAAAAATGGGGTATCAATTTCATGACATGTCACCCTCACTCGGTCGGGGGGCATGGATACATTATTGTAGGCATATATTATTTCACGAAATGGGCCGAGGTGATGCCAACATTCAACAATACTAGAAAGACTGCAGCATTATTCATATTCAATCACATCATTTCTCAGTTTGGTGTTCCTCAAGCTATCATTACTGATCACGGTAGCCACTTTAGAAACTTCATGATGTTTGAACTCACTAAAAAGTTGGGTCTTCTCCATGAAAACTCACCACAAGCCCATGACCAAGTTGAAGCAATAAACAAAGTCCTCATTACCATGCTTCAACGAATGATAGGGATTCACAAAACGAGTTTTCACACGATGTTGTTTTCAGCATTGTGGGCTTACTTGACATCCGTTAAGAGTTCTACCGGGTTTATACCATTCCAGTTAGTCTATGGTCTAGAAGCCATCTTGCCGATTGAATGTGAGATACCCTCCCTAAAACTAGCCGTCAAACTTCTCCCAAACACTTCTGCTGAAGAAGAACGTTTGTTGTATCTCATGCAATTAGATGAAACCTATCATGATGCCACCCTAGTTATAGAAGCCCAGAAGAAACACGTCAAATCCCAATACGAAAAACATGTCAAGCCATGCATTTTCTCTGAAGGTGATCTGGTTCTCCTTTATGAACAAGATCAGGATATGCTAGGAGCCAAAAAATTTGAAGCTATGTGGCGAGGTCCTTATATCGTCAGATGAGTTTTGGAGAAAGGAGCTTACGAGTTGGTGGACTACGACTGCATCCCTTTGAGTGAACCCAGAAATGGGTTGTACTTAAAGAAGTACTATGCTTAAGATCACCTGTGCATGAGTGCTTGTATTTTATTGTATCATACCTTTTGTGTGTCACTTTAGTATGCTTTTTCATTATTTGGTCTCTGCCCTCAACCACTCATCTAGCGTTGTGCTTGGTTTCCATATGTCTGAGTCTTCACTACCCCACATTGCTTCGCCGATGGCGCTAGTCGTAGTACTCAAAACCTTGCTTCTGCTGCATGGGCAATTTACACACCTACAAACGAACTTATCAGTCTACGATGTGTGTTCCTTGGTTGTCCGACCAATAATATTGCAGAATATAGCACCTTCATCGAGTTATTGATTGATGCTATTTTGCTTGATATCCGCCACCTGGTTATACGACTCGATTCTCATCTAGTAGTACTACAATTAAGTAATGTCTATGCTATCCAAAGTCCTACTTTATTACGGGTATATTTATGAATTCGCCTCTTGGAACGTTATTTTGATTATATCGAATATCAACACATTCCTAGATGTCTAAATACATTGATTATTGTCTTAGCTAACTACATGTTAGACAGACATTTGGGACATTTATAAACCAATAACACATCACATGTATAACACAACATAAAATAAGCCGGTAGAAGTCGTATATATGTATATAACGATCAAAAGTTTTCACAAAAAGTTTCTATCCAAGGATCAAAATCTCAAAATATGAAGCCTATAGCTTCTACAAAATAGCATCACAGATGATGCTCATGATAACACACAACTACTCGGGCTATCCTAGGGAGCAGTCGACTGAGATACTCGGACATGCCCACAGTATGGCGTTGGTAACGTCTCGAGATCTCCCCAATAGCAATGTCTAGGACATCCGCGGTCAACCCCTCTAAGTTCTGTTCCATTGCCTCGTAGTCTTCGACATCCCATATCGCCACTGGAGCCGTTTCTCCTCGCCTTTGAATGGGAGACATTCCTGGAGGTCGATACGGCCCCACATCTGTGTCATCAAAAAGAAGTTTTTGATTAGTCCTTGGATAAACATAAGAACATTTCATATAATAAAATTTGCAAAAACATTTAAAAATAACAAAATGTGTACTTCCCACCTAAGTCACCCCACTGAGCATCCTCAGGCAGGACCAAATCTGGATCCCCTCAGAAATCCAAACTGGCATATGCGTAGTCGTCAATCATTAGCATCTGGGGCCTCAACCAGTCAAAAAATGAATCATTATACTTGATTATAGGCCCTGCTACGTTTCAAGCCATGAGGTTACACCACCTTAACATCCTTGGATCCTGTGGGGCCAGTAAACCCCAATCAAACTGTAGTCGTAGTAGTAGGACCCTCTCGAGGAAGAATGACACCAAAAGTGACCCGTACCCAAACTGCTTCAAGTCACCGCTTCTGCACTTTGTCAGTTGTCTCTTCATACTACAGAGAATTGCATCCGACGAGTTGAAAACCCGAGGCTCTATGCACTCTATGGCGTATTGGAAATAGCTCTAGAGAGCCATGTGCAGACCATCACTCCCATCCATGCATGCAATGGTAAACAAGATAGTCCGTAGGGTCAAATCTTGGACCCCCCAAATGGAAATCGTACCCTTGCTTCTCTCTGCCTTTGGAACACAATATTGGTGAAAATACTCACTCATAGGAAGTTCACCACCTCTACCTCTGGTCAAAGTAGCATGGTATCCACGTCGTGACAACCCCATCAAAAAATAAATATCCTCGATATCTAGTGTCAGCGTATGGAATCCCACATGAAATAAATGTTGATCCACATCCCACATGTGGACAAGGTATTCTAACAACCTGAGTTGGGCTCTCATGCCCGGGATCCTAAAACATTTCAAGAGCCCACATTCTTAGAGGGCAGCGACTGTACCCGGGTCATTTCTGACAATGGCATCATCCTCCTTGTGTTCTCTTTCTCTCCATTCCAACATCGTGATGGTCAAAACCTGTGATAGAGCCATGAGAGGGAAGTCAACAACTTGTTTTAAACTCTTGCATAATTTTTACTGAGCAAAACCACACATTAAAATCCATTTTTCGCCCCTCGCAGGTGAAGATTTTGCACATTGCGAGATTCTCGCAGGTGCCCTGATGCCCACCTGCGAGAATATTAGATTCTCACAGGTCGCACATGAACCACCTGTGAGAAGGATTGAGCGCATGTTCCGACCCTAAAATGGACTCAAAACTCTAAAAATTGCCAATAAAAAACAAAAACAAACCATGGAAAAGTTGGAGAATCAGGAGGTTACCTCGTTGGTTGAAACTTTTCACGGAATGATTGCTTGTGCCTCCCACAATCGAGCAAAGAAATTTGGTGGGAAATGAGGTATGTTGGACAAGTTTTTGTCAAAGTAACAATGAAATGGTAAAAAGTCATTTTCACCCATATTTATTCACTTTTTACTATTTCTTATTGATCTTTTATATTATTTTTATTGCTTTGCTTAAAAAACCTAATACCTTAATAGCCTTGTGAGTATGGTTTTTTGCAAATATAGCAACTTTGAAGTCCGAAAGACGGGGTATGGGTGTTTTTTCTTTTTTGTCGCATGTACGACTACTTTTTTAGGGGTTTTGTAGGAAAAACCTCGATCTTAGTCTTCGTTCGTTCTCGCGCTCGAAAATATATGAGAACATAATCGAGTGTAATTTTTCTCGTCTTTTCGTACTTGTCATGGTAACACGAAAATGACGAATGTAAGGGAGTATCCTTTAAGCTCTTTTCACGCTCCATAAAAACGAAAAGATTGTCGAGCGATCTTGTTCTTTTCATGCTCGTTAAAGTATTTGAAGAAAAAGTTCGATGGGCGATAGTTTATCACTTTTTTAGTCTCGTCGAACTTATTTACGAAAAAGGAACTGGGAGAGTTATTTTTAAGTGTTTTTCAGACTCTCAAAACATGAAAAACCCTCGAGTTTTCTATCCTTGGACTCGTTAAACAAAACATTGAAAGACCCGTAATGGGACTGAACCACTCCTTCTTAGGGTTCGTTAAATATACTCTGAGGGACTCGTCCGAAGGATGAACTTACATTGACAAGCATATGTTATCCTCCTCAAGCTTGTGTAAAAATAAAGAGGTACTCGCCAGAGATGGTGGGGGAAATTTTGGGAAAGGAACATGCTTTCATATTTGTGTTAATAACAGTAAGCGTCGCTCTTAAACATGACACCCCCGATTCATCATTTGAATTCGGATTGGGAAATCCATTTGTCTCTCGTTCGACTTGCTACAAGGTCGTATCTTGGGTCATCTTTGTGTCAGTGCTGCCAAGTCTTTGGTCGTGTGGGTCATATGTTCAAGAGAAGTTCAAACGAGCCCTCTATTGGGTCGGCCATCTGCAGTTGTCCATTCTTACTATGTTGGCCTTCCCTGTGTCTGTTTCAACCCATATTCATACTTTGTTTCACCCTCAAAATCTGTTACTTATTTCATGTCATTGATGAGGGATACATCAAGGCCCTCCTGTGATGAGTCTTTTTCTGTCAACTCCAACTCATTATCCGGGAATGAGACTTAGAAATCATTTAGTACCTTGGAACCTGCATGCCTTAATGGTAGGTCTCTTCACTTTCGACAGGGGTTTCACATCATTGATCCCTGATCGAGAGATTTCGTCAAGTGCTCGAATTCAGCTCATTCATTCGCATTAGTTCGGATTGTACTTCGATACCTTGGGATTCATTGACATCAATGGTGATTTCCTTCGCACTTGTTAACGGTTTTCATCAATGACCGGTAATCAAGTGATTTCTACCATGTTCGACTTCAACACATGTAATCACATGGCTAGATTCATACTTTTAGGTGACGGGATTGAAGACTCTGGGTCTCATCATTTTGATCCATGCTACGATGGAGTATGTATGATTTGTATCAACACATAGATCCACTTTGTATGTCACGTGGCTATGTCTTAATTCAAGTCTTCTCACATAGATCCATAGTGTATTCCTGGTGGCTATGTAGCATTTTGATGACATGAATCCATGGTGTATGATTGGTGGACATGACCTACGTTTATGATTCCATTCATTTGTGATATGAGCATGGGAATGCCTACCTCAAAACTGGTATTATATTCTGTAGATGCTTGGTCGTTTATAGGTTTCCGATTAGGTGCGCTCCTTGTTTCTGACACACACACACACGTTTTACAAAGTATTTCGGCTGTCACAAGTTCTGGCCTCATACTTTTGGGGGAATTCTGTTACACATTATTTTGGTCACTCTGGTGATGTCTCTATAGTGATGTATTCATGCTCCCACAAGGACTTTTTTCTTGAGAAAAGTGACTGTTGTCTTCTTCCAAAAAGCATATTTTTAAGATGAGTTCGCAGGATGCCTATGTTATAGGGTGCGAAAATCCTTCATTCTCATAGGCAACCCATACTTAGGGTGCGAATTGTTCGTAGTCTTCTCTATAGGTAGGGTGTGAACCTGTTTCAAAGCTTGGAAAAGAGAAGAGGTCACAAAGGTTATAGAAGGGAATCTTCTAGAAAATGATTTGGCATTCACATGGTTGGCATCCTACCGACTTCTCAGATTTAGTGGGATCATCCTCATCCATTTAACCATCTCTCCTTCTC
>ML777671.1:2686479-2705099 GCA_009831015.1 Picea engelmannii
TGGTGAAAGAATTGTGTGAAGAACTCTGCTTGGATAGAAGCTTGAAGACTCTATTTGGTCTATCAAGTTGTATTGGATCTTCTTCATGCAAATGTAGAGCAAGTGCGTGTGTTGGAACCAAGGGTCACTGAAAGGAAGCTTGCAACATCAAGGAGATTTGGTTGTATCTTCTACTTTCATTTAATATAATACAGCGGCATGTCCCTTTCCCATAAAATCACTCTTATTGTATTCCATAACTCCTTGATCATATGCATAGGTTGACATTGAATATACTTTGCTATCTTCACTTTGGTTGGTTTGTGTTGTCTTGGACCTGATTTCACAAGAGATCGGAGGGAAGAAGGGACAACAGAGACATAAGGAAGTGATATAAAGGTATGTCACTCATTCCTTCTGGGTAGTAGATTCAATGACTGCAACTTAGAGAAATAGTCGTGTCTTGTCCTACTTTGTTCTAGATCCAGGTGGATCTAGGGAGATCTGTTAGTGTCTTCACCTACTGATTTATCCATTAATAGCTAGCACCATCTGCAAACCCAATAAACACCTCTGATTCGCTTGACCTTTTCCACAACGAAAAACAAGACATAAATAACTACACGTCCACAGAACAAAAAAGACAAAAAATGTATAAGAAGATATACATATGTACAATAATTCACCCAGGTTAACAACCTAAGAATAATAATTCTTGAGGTAGAGCCCATTTATAGGCTCTGCCAAGTAATTTCCTTCAAAATAAACTAGATGGTAGGCGCCCTTCTTCAATACCTCTTTTACAATGAACGGTCCAAACCACATGGGTTTGAAATTGCCTGCTCCCAGGGGATCTTTGTCTTGATCATAGACCATGAAAAGATTGCCTTCAGAGAAAATATGAGGACAAACAGATAGATGATACTGACACTTGACTCATTTCTTATGATCCTCATTGGCTAGGGCTGCATCACGACACTGCTCATCGAGTTGCTCTAGATATAGTAGGCATTCCTCAAGCGGTGAAGTGTCCGACAGTAATTCCACTGCCAACTTTAAAGAAGGAATCTGACACTCAATAGGTAAGACGACTTCCATCCCATATATGATTTGAAAAGGTGAGAAACTAATGGCAGTCTTCACAGACATTCAGTAGGCCCACAATGCTGAGTACAACATCAAATGCCAATTTTGCTTGGTAGAATTGATCGTCCACTGAAGAATAGTCTTGAGAGACTTATTCACAGCTTCAACCTAACCATTCACTTGCAGGTAATAAGGTGATGAATTTTCTTTCCTGAACCTAAGTTTTGAAATTAACTGAATCATCATTTTTTTTTTGAAGTGACTACCATGGTCAATGACAATCTCGTTCAGGATGTCGAACCTTTCTACTATCTGATTAAAAAAGAAAAGAATAATTGTTTCACCATCATTGTTAAACATTGGAAAAGCTTCGACCTAGATTGTGAAGTAGTCTACTGCTACGATGATGTAATGATGCCCCCTGGCTGAGGCCGGGTGACATGTAGTGAAATCAATCCCCCACTTGGTGAAAAGACCAACAACAATGACTGGAAACATGGGAGAAGGATGTGCTTGCATATTCCGATAGAAGATCTAACATGGGTGGCACTTTTTGACCGCCTCAACACAATCCTTGATTAACAAGGGCCAAAACTAATTGACATGTAGAATCTTTTGGGTTGTTACCAACCCAAAATAATTACCTCCACATGCTCTAGTGTGACAATCGTTCAAAATGTTTCTTGCTTCTTCATGGATAAGACATCAACGAATAATGAAATCCACATCTCGACGATACAAAGTGTCATCAAGTATAAGATAGTTTCATTCCTAGAGCAGAAGTGGGGCACTTCAAATTCTAGAGATAAACTAGTATATCTCCATACCAGGGGTCTGAAGATGCTATTATAAAAATATCTCCTCTGATAGGCGATTCTTCGGGCGTGATATCACTAGACTCAACCGAAAGTTCCAAAATGAGTTTGGAAAAGACTAATGACTTTTTGGATTTCACAGAAACAAAATCCAAGTCAAAATATTGTATGATGACTATCCATCTACTAATTTTTCCGCCAATGACTCATCGTGTTAACAAATATTGGAAAGGGTTCACAATGGAAATGACAGTCGTCTTGCGAAGAAAAATATAGTGACAGAACCATTGGATATCATGGACTGCCACCAAATCAAGCTTCTCAATGTGAGAATAGTTGAGTTCCAGCCCAAAAAGGCCTCGGCTAAGGTAATATATAACATGCTCTTTGAGCAGATCATCCTCTTGAAGCAAGACCATGCCAATTGTCATTTCTTCCGTAGCCAAATACAACAAGAAATATCTGTTATAATCAGGAGGCCAAAGAAGAGGGGCAGACATCAGGGTGTGTTTAAATTCTTCGAAGGAGCACTGAGTAGCTTCATCGCAATAGAATGAGACTCCCTTTTTCAAGAGACGCATAAACCCTTTAGAGATCTTGATGTAATTCTTGACAAAACGCTGAATAAAATTCACTTTCCTATGTAAGCTCTAAAGATGGGGTATTGTGCACAAGGGAGGCAATTGAACTATCGCCTCAACCTTGAGAGGATCGGACATGATCCTTTCGAAACAATTAAACATAAGAGATGACCTAACATCACGCAGAAACTGTACATGTTAGGATTCAAGCGAATCTGATAGTAGCGACATAGTTCAAAGATTAGTCGAATATGAGTGGGATGATCATATCTCTTGTGAGAGCATGATGCTAGATCATCAAGATATGCATCGACTATATGTTTAAGGTCATGAAAATAAAACGACATGGACCGTTGAAAGGTGGCTCCAAAATTCTTCAGGCCAAAAGGCATCTTACGATACATGAACATGCCCCAAGTAAAAATAAAATTCATTTTATGTTGGTCATTGGGTTTGATTTGAATCTGATTGTATCCCGAGAAACCATCCATCAATGAAAATACCTTGCGGCCTGCACATTCATCGACAATATGATCAATGAATGGGGTGGGAAATTTGTCTTTCGGACAGGCCTTGTTCAAATGATGGAATTCCACGCACATAAGAATCGTACCCTATTTCTTGTTAACTAGAACTGGGTTTGACACCCATTCCATCAACTATACAGGGTAGATAAAACCGTCTTTGAGCAGTTTTTCTACTTCTTCCTTAATTGCTACCGCTTTTCAAGGATTCACCAAACAAATATTTTGTCGGACCAACTTGGCATCAGGATAAGTCGTGATTTCATGCTCGACAATTCGTGGGTCAATTCCTGGCATTTCCTCGTAATACCAGAAAAAAACGTCACGAAATTCCTTGAATAACTCAATATAAGTTTGAATCTCTTCGGGGGAGTATTTCACTCTGAACAAAACATTCTCCACAATGCCAGGGGTTTTGGAGATATCTATTGGTATCTTTGTAGAGATACTTGCCATATTACCCTAGGCATAAACTTCACTCGTAGCTAAAGGATTGATAGGACAAGAACTATCTCCATTCACAGTCAAAACAAATTCTCCCACCTCTATTCTCCTTATCTCGGGAAGGAAGTAATATTTATGATGTAGATCATCCTAAGGTCTATCGGGACTAGTCAATGCCTCAAGAATTGCCTCATCAAAGGGAAAGACCAGGTCTAAAGGATATTGAGTGGCAAGAGAACCCTGAGCCCAAATAGGCTCGAGAACTGGATCTAACTCCTGTGGGGGAGTCAGATCGGGGTTGATCGAAGTTTGTTGAAACATGTTGTACACAACCTCAGTCTCAGACAAGGGCATGGCCATGCCAATATTCCCTGTCCCTTCCATCGAAGCTGATGGGGAAGGTAGATTCCACATATCATTAAAGTAGGTCATTCAAAATGATGACACTTGTATAATTTCATCCCTAGGCTAGTTGGGAACAACCGATATAAGTTTGACATCGCCAGAAGGTGGCGAGTAATCAAAAGTTCCCATCAACGACGGAAACAAACCAACACCTAAGTTGACAATGTCTAGCTGCGTATTATCAATCATCGGGACTGTGGAAGCCGGTGATGAAGGGTCAGGATGGGATAAAGACAACTGGTCAATGGTCACAATCTGGCCCTCATGTGGAAAACACAAGACTCGAAAAACCATAGAAACCACTGCATGCATCACATAAGTCCAACTCCTTCCTAACAATAGGTTGTAGTCGAGAGGTGCATCAACCACTTCAACTTCGACACACATGGTTTTTCCTCCCAACTGCAGGGGGAAGAAGTAATGATTCCATGTGGTCTGAACGACTGACCGTCAAATGCCGTAAGCAACATAGGAAAGGGAGACAAAACAGGTTGGCCAATGGCCTTCCAACATGCCAATGACATCACACAAGTTGAGGTTCCCTCGTCAACCACTGTACGAAAAATATTTCGAGTAAAATATTTCGTGGTTTAAGACACTACTATCTAAAATGCAATGTGGTAGGGAAGATGAGGTTTTAAGTCATTTGGATAAAAAATCATCGCTCCCAGGTTATAAGTCTCTGTTGATCCCAAGGTAGATAACAAATCTTTTCTCTGCGAAGGGAAACTCTAGAGGACTTCCAAAGTGGACATTGTGCAAGGAATCAGTGCCAAATATTTCACAACAGAGTAGTTCTGGGTGGCCCTCACGTTTGGATTATGAGAATCATTTTTAAATGAACCTGTTGGGATGCGAGTCATCGCTTCGCCTGCTGCCTTCTCAATCTGGAGAGGAGTCGATGGGTTCATCGCTTATTTTCCCTTCTCGACAAATTTTGGCATTCTGTAATCTCGTGCCCTGGTCGCTATATTAGCCTCGACATTCATCATGTAAATATTTGTGGTCGGGTTGTTACTAGTAGGCGTCGGGGTCCTTGATTTCCCCTGCCGCGCTCGAGGATGATGAATCCTGACCCATGTTTTTCCCTTGTGGAAAAGGGTTCATCAACACAACAAGATGTTGTTGTGCCAATAGATTATGGGCTTCTACAAGCCTAGGGAACATATGAGTCAGGTGGTCTTCCATGCAAATATTACACGGATACTTTGACTTCTTCTTCTCCATTTTTCTCCCACCATCATTGTTGGTATCCTTTTTATCCCCTTTACCCTTCTTGTTCTATTGTTTCTTCTTTCCCTCAGGTTGTTGGTTTCCCTTAGGGTTTGTCGACTGCACACTGTGTACGATCGATGTCTTGGTAGGGGGAACAACCAAACTCGAAATCTGGTTGGCCACAGTCTGTTGTATTGAAAATTTTTGCAACTGATTTGACAACAGTTCCATGGACTTGTTTTGTGCTGAGACCACAATATCATCTACTAGCGGGAAAAACCCCCCTATGACTACACCAAGGTTCAGAATGTAGCCAGATCAATTAACCATCTAAAAGTCAACTACTTCTCTAACGACCCCAAACATACCAAAACTCATACAAGAAAATAAAAGATGAGAGGGATCGGGTAACTATACCTCTACTCCACATACGGTGATGATCCCCTCACGCTTGAAAGCTCCTTTGACTGCATGCCTCCTCCCAAATATGGCTTGCATTCAAATATAGACAAACAAAAAGCTACAAGAATGTTATTCATATACAAATTAGGGTTAGGCATTAGAATGTCAAAACATAAACCATTAAAAGCATTCAATACACCATGATTTGGGACAGGAAAAGTAATTATTTTATTGATAACTCAATGATTATCCCTTTACAACCAAAGACGAGTACTACTCCACAAACCTAGTCTAGGATCCTCTTCACCAAGATCCAAGTGTACCTTTGTATGGCTTATCCTCTCAACCTTTTGATCTCTTCTTGGGAAGTGAGTGGGTTCTCATGGAGGAAGAAGGGCTAATTGGGGAATGTTGAGGCAATTCTCACAAAAGGGTTGCAATTACTTTGGGCAAGGAGGGGACGTGAAACGGGAAGAGTTTCATTGTCTTATGTCTAGATGTAAAATGAGACCCCAACACCTCCTTTTATATGACAAAAGGATGGTTATTTGGTTGGTTGATGGGCTATAGGCGGTGGATTAGTTGGGAAACTACCCAATAGCCCGTAATCTCAACGAATTCCTTGCAACTTTTGCAATTATACGTGGGTTGTAGTTGTACAACATGCGTACGTATGCGGGATGTAGTGGTGCAACAAGCATATGTATGCGGGAAGTATTGGTGCAAGGCGCGTACATATTCAAAAAAGGGTTTTTTAGAAGAGCAACTTAGTGATGGCTTGGCAAAAAATGAAAGTAAGAGGGCCAAAGGCCAGGTATGCATGTGTAGAGAAATTTAGGGTTATAACATATGCCCCCTAATGTGTGAGGTCATAAGAGCATCTGATGGCTGAAATACATTACAAAATCTTCGCCAATGTACGAAACGAGTGAGCCTGGGAACAGAGTTCTGGAGGTGCCATCTGCAAAATAACAATTTTCTCTTCGAGGTAGGCATACCCATGCTTGAGATGAAAAAAATCATGGCTTACAATCAAATTCATTACATATCCATGTCATATAACTATATAAAGTGTAGCCTCGAGAAATACGCAACAAATCTACATCTCAAAATCAAAGATATAAAAGTGTAGTATCCATCTTCAAGAAGCAAATAATGCCCAATGGCTAGAGATGTGGTCTTCATAGCTTGAGAAACAACTTCAAGATCTTCAAAACTTGGGTAGGAGTGAAATATGAGTGTATGAATTCACTACCCAGAGGTCTTCGACAGCTCGTCGGGAAAAGACAAGAGGATCTCGATGATCAGGCATAGAAATTCATTGATTTTGAACAAAGACTTGATTGGACTTTCGGGATGGCCGGGTCATGAGGTCAAAGACAAACTATAGAAAGGCCGACTCAGGTTGGGTGAAACTTCCCTTGGAAAAAAGAACAAAAGATGATCAAACTCATGACATTGACATAAGTACACAATGCAGGAGGCAACACACACTCTCCATGTGTTTGGAAGAGTAACCAAATGGAAGAGGACACAACTCTATGTAGCGAGAACAAATTCCTAAGGTCATATTAGATACCTATTCTTGATGAAAAAATGGAAGGATGTGCTTTGTCCAAGGGTGACACATTGTGCTACCAAAAAGAATATATATTTTTCGTCCCCTATTTTTGGGTTTTTTTAATTTTTGTCTTTTTCAATTTTTTAAAGAGCTTGAAAAATAATAAAAGAATGCTATGTTACAAAGGAGAAACGAGTGTCTCAATCAAGCATACTAGTTCCAGGTGCAAGGAACACACTAATGCTCAGATCAAGGAGACATGTGCAGGAAAAGGACACTCGGGGAAAATTCCTCCATGGGTCAAGGTGTCAGGTCACAAAGGCAAAGTGATACAAGGCTTGCGTATAAGGCATTCTTCAAAGGTTCAGTTGAGAGAAACATGGAGCCGACATTAGGCCAAAAAATGCAGAGATGCAAAGGCGATTAGGAATACACAAAACCCCGTTCAATGTAATTTTTAACGATCCTAGAGAAGGTAAGATTGATAGTTTTTTCAAGCTTAGAGAGTCTGAAAAAATGTAAAATAAGACTACAAGGGGTACCTTTTTCGGAAATAGTCTAGTCAGTTCAAAAAATGGGTAAACTAGCACCGCAAATATGTCTATTGAAAATCGTTTTAATGAGTGTGACAAAGACAAGATCACTCGGCAATATTTTCAATTTTAAGGAGTCTGAAAAGAGATTAACTATGGACTCACAACCTTTTTCTGGATTTAGTCACCTTAGCTCGAAAAAGTATAAAAGTTATTGAGGAGAAATCTCTTGGCAAGATGAATCTCTCGAGGCGTACCTTTTTCCTCTATAATCCACAGGCCATAAAAAAGGGTAAACTCATGCTAGCAGATGTTCTTCTATACCAATTTAACGAGTGTGAAGGGACAAGGTCACTCAACGATCTTTTCAATTTTAGAGAGTTTGAAAAGAGGTTAACTATGGACTCTGTGGGAGTTCCTTTTTCGTAAGTGATCTCCAAGGCCCAGAAAAGGTCATAAACCAAAACCAAGGAGAATGTTATGTTTTCGTAAATTTAGTCCCTCAGGCCTAAAAAAGGGTTAAACTTATACCTGAGAATACTCTTCTAGCAAACCGAAGTTCCTAGAGTATACCTTTGTTCGTACAATTGACCATCCGAACCGAAAAAGGGGCAAACTACTGTCAGACAGACGTGCCTTCAAATTTGAGCTTGGTGAGCATGAAGGGAAACAAGATCGCTCGAAAATCTTTCATGTTTAGAGAGTCTAAAAAGGGAGACTCTAGGGGGCTAATTTTCTCAAGTAATCCCAATGAGACCACTTGTACCAAGAGGGGGAAGCAAGGGATCTCATGCCCCCATTGGATAAACCAATGGATCAATTTCCAAGAGCATGTCTCGAGAAGGAAAACATGAGTGAACAAGTTCTTGATCAGGAGCAATTGAACATCGAGGATAAAATGCCACATAATTAACCCGTGGCAAGGTAGAGTCTACACGAACACTAGGAACATATAAAGGGGCATATTGAACTAATGCCAAATTAGGATGGTGATTATCAGATGCGATCTTGTTAATAGTGAAAATTCTTCCATTATGAGGTAAATACATCACCCAGAAAAGCGTAGACACTACAACATTCATAGCATATACATAATCATGCCCGAGAAGCATATTGAAATCTAATGGGCCTTGCACCACTATAAAATCGACAAGGACAATATTCCCACCTAATGAGATAGGCAACTGAGGAAGAATACCCAAATGTTCACTAGGACATCTATCAAAATCCAACATCTCATGCAAAGCAGACACAAGCTAGGGAGATCCCAAGACTTGCCAAACTGAAGAGGGTAAAATACTTGCAGAGGCTCCTTCATCCATAATACATCAATAAATTTTTGTTGAATTAACTTCAACCCTTATTTGAAAAGGTGTAGAAGAAAGAATATGAGGTTCAACAAGGTCATTCCAATCAAAGGAAACCATCCTAGGGCTTGGAGGGGGTGTTCTCAAAGTGAGTGGAATGCCCCCTTGTTCTTAAAGTACTTAACGGGAAATGCTAAAAACATAGTTGGTAGACACATCACTCTTCAAGAGAAGAGTGGGATTGGCTGAAGATTGCATCAGTGTGACCACTTTCTCAACCACTAAATGAATAGGTTGTGAGACAACATGGTCTACAGGCACATCACCTCCCAAACGAGGAGTGGGATCAATCGAAGATTGCATTGGCACGACCACTTCATCAACCAAAGGATGAATATACTGTGAGGAAAACTCAGAAGACTCGGAATCAGAAGAGCTTGCAGACAGGGACTACAATATTTGTACCTCTAGAATTCCAGGGCACAGATGAGTAAGGTTATATCCCTTGCAAATCTTACAAGGGAACTTAGGCGTATGTCTTATCCAACTAGGTTTCTCAATAGAATCAATGCCCCCAACATGACTAGTAGTGGTTGGCTACACATCTCCAACATGACTTCTAGAGGTTGGTGATGGGTCGATAACATGACTCGTAGAGGCTATAGACCTATTACTAGTATGACTAGCAGTGGTTGGACTTTTCCCCCCAACATGACTTGCAGAGGCTAGGTGCTTTCCCTCAACATGACTTGCATCGGTTGTTGACAACTCTCCAACATGACTAGAAAAGGTTGGTTTTTGAACTCCAGTATGACTTGCAGGGACTAGGTTCATGCCCCCAACATGACTTGCATAGGCTAGGTGTTGGTCTTCAACATGACTTGCATAGGTTGATGACCTATCACTAACATGAATCGCAGAGGTTGGTGATTTCTTCTTCATATTATTCCTCTTTATATTTCGTTTAGACTTCCAATTACTAGTATCTATACTTTCACTGAAGAAGGTAGAAGGAGGAGGAGAAGACTTTGTTGACGAAGGAACATCAAGAGCATTCAGGACATTTGGAATGGTACCCAACCAAACCGGTAGTCCCACAATCAACTCAGGAATGTACAGAGTGGCCATCAAAGGGACACCAATGTTTCTGAAGAAAGGAAGAGCACAAGAATCCCATTATGAAGGGGTTCCTTTATTGGTATCGTCGGTGACTTTTGCCATGAAGATATTATGCACAAGTTCTCCCCTTATGGGATCACTCAAGTCTGTAAAAGTCTCACACACCAACTTTGATGAACCAATGTTATAAAAAAACAATGCATATTGTTGGGAACTTTAATTGCCTAAATAAATAGATAATTAAGGTGTTCAATATGAATTGTCAAACCTAGGGAAGTGTTGTTATTGCAAGATAATTGTGCACAGTCTATGATAGATTATGAAAGAAAACACTAATCAATTGCAGTAAGGTAAATTAACACTAAAAGAAATAGAATTGAAAATATGAACACTAACACAAGTTGCTGACACAGCTGGAGTTCTAATATATTGTTGCAGAATTGAAGTCACACTTGCATAATTGAAATCTAATTTCCAGGAGTAGAACTTGATGAGCGTATAAGAATCTTGGATTATATAATCTATTCTAATCTTTTGTATTACTCTTGCAGAAGGAAGTTTTGTGCTAATTGTCGAAAGGAAGTCTACTTAATTGCATAAAAGAATTCACACTTCTATTTACTTTTTCTTGAAAACAAAGATTTAATCTAATGCAGAAAAGGAATTAACTTTCAAAGCAATTCTCCAATAGTATACAACAATTGACTCTAACTCTCATGAGACACACTGATGCACATTTAACAGAAATGCGTTGAACTGTAACAACAAATGTATTCTGGAAATGCTAAACAGATAAATCACCCAAATCAAAGAAGTTAATCTAAAACTCAGAACATAGGGGAGTCTGTGAGGAAGGTGGCCCCTTTCCTTCTCACTGAATCCACTCAAAAAGATTACAGTAGGTTGGAGAAACTCAAATCACTTTCTTTATTAAATCGCCAAAATGTTTAGATACAAAATGCTTCACTTTACTCTCTGATCCACAACTAATATTCTCCCCTAATGATTACAAAAGATTTGTTATTTAAATATAGAGACATTCAGTTGAAATGGACTCAGAACAACCTTGAGAATCGGATATTCTCAAGCTGTTCGTATGATATAAAAGATCTGTCATCTTCACAAAATCTGGAAATAATCTTGATCACCAGTGTGAGCCAAAACGTGTAAAAACCTTGAGGATTTGTCTTCAAAATGTGTAACAACCTTGAGGATCTGTCTTCAGGATATAGATTTGAATGATATGCTAGCTTCCAGGATCGGTGGGATTCTGTTGCAACAGGTGTAACAGCTTCCAAAAAAGGTGCGTGATTGTTGTAGTCATGTAACAACATGTAGAATGGGTGCACGACTGTATCAGCTGGTGTAACAACAACGATCTTTCTTCAAGACTTGGTTGTTTTTATTTAATCTACACATTTTGATCATTAGTTGAGCATTCATGGGTAAAATATGAGAAACGCTACCAATCAAACATGTTAAGTAAATAAGAATACAAAAGCAATATCAATGATTCATACCTTGGGAAAAAGATCATAGAAAACAATATATTAGGAATTTTAGCATAGAAATGATAAGGTTGAATGAGAAAAAGGTATAGTGAAAAAGGGACATTTCTGGGTCCTAACATCCCCCCGAACTAAAGACATTACATGTCTTTATGCAATACACATTCAATCCTTACTCTGAATCTGAGTCAGGGAAGTGACTCCTCCAGTGCAAATTGCTAAGACAAAATTGTCATGAGATTCTTCATCTACAAGATGAATTCATGAGTTTCCAATTTTGACAGTGACTGTAGGGTTTCCTGGGTCACCATATTTAATAGGTGGGGTTTTGCCTAACATCAGTTCAGACAATTGTCCCACTACGTGTACTGCGAGGGGGTTCCTAGGTTTCCTTCTAGGATTTTTGATACAGAGGTCTCTCACAGTCTTCGCATAAATAGGGACATCCCTAATCGCTTGCAATAGTGGAATGTTAACATGCAGATTTTGCAATTCTCCTAAGAGATTGAAGGATGGAAATTCCACAGTTTTGGTGATTTCCAATCTTTCAAGGAATGGGGGGGGGTCTTCTAATTCTATGATAGTTTTGTCAATTTCCTCTATATCAACAAATGGTTTTTCCTCCGATTCCTTGTCTGATTCTGAAGATGGAGCATCTTCAATTATTGACTCGACTATTCTCCCTGATCTTAATTTTATCTCATCACAAGGCATAGGGGTAATAGACAAATCTGGCCCATTGTGTATATCAATATTCTGAATGGCCTTATTATTTGGATTTGGGTTAGTTTGTGTTAGCACAAGATTGCTTAAGGTGCCAAGTGTCAAGAACAAGCATTGACAACACTCTCACAAGGTTCCAAGAATCAAAATCACCCATGGATTTACGCTATCGAATTGCACGCAGACACATAGGTGGGCGCTACCTACATTCACTATCTAAATTCTGGCAGAAAACGAATTGTGCAGAGTTATTTTACTAGTTTTTTGTCACTAACTTGAAACCTGGATTATGAAAATTGAGAAAGTATTTTTGAAAACTAGAGGAGGATTTTGTTCATAACATTTTAAATAACATAAACCTCTCTCATTTTTTTAAAATGTGTTATGGTTTGAGAGATATTAAACATATAAGTGGCGCTACCAACTATTTTACAGCGGCGCTACCTAATTTCCTGTAACGGTCACAGTTTTGATATTCTCCTTGGTGGGAGGTTGCCACCTATCAAGGAGGATTCAAATGGATTCTCAAGGATTAGTTATATGTCAAGGGAAACCTGCACCTAATATTTATCTCCATCAAAGGCCTCATGCATGAAGTGGAAACAATTTATTAATGACTTCCAACAAATTCCTGAAAATTAGGAATTTGTTGGATTTTTGTCTCTTTGATTGTTGCCACCTATCTCCAAGGCTTAGAATCCAATGGAGGAGATGGGATTCGACCCCCTAAGGTTATTTGGATTCTATCTTATATTTAATTAAGGAGATATCTCTTGGATGGGAGGTTGGATTCATGATCCAAGAGAGGAGAGAGCTAGAGGAACAATTTATTTGCTCAATTGTAAGCCTGAGGGCCTATTGTAATTAGCATTTCTGCCATTAGAGATTCATGAGAGTTGCTTATCAGACTTTGTGTTCTTTGTTATCATTCTATCTTGTCATCTTGCTTGAATAATATTTACAGATTTTAAAGATCAAAAGCTACCTTTGGTTAATGAATTCATGAGATGCAAAGGATTCGTGGTAATTACTTGTTAATCACAAATTATTGTTTAATCACTCTTCAATCTATATTACAGAAAGGATATATGTTATGTGGTTATTATTCTATTTTTTTACCTTATATTCTTCTATCCATCTTTTCATAATCCTTTTATATGGTAGGCGACTTGATTTCCTTTGATCTGTAGGATGTTGTGACTCCATGCCCAATGGAATGTATTTGCAGCAGTTCGATGCCCTCCTTTTAACTCTTCTCTTGTTGATCCACCTATTCAAACTATTTTAATCCATTTACATTTCTATGTTACCAATCTTACTCTCATTTGTAGTCTGGGACTGACTCTTGGAGTGATAACAGGTTTCAGAGGCATCTGAGGTCGTAAGGGAGGATTGTTCTATGGGGCATTGGGAGGTAATTGCAATTGTTGATGTTGGTACTAGGCTTGGAACTGTTGTTGATAGGGGTTCTGTTGGTGAGGGTTTTGATAAGTAAGTTTTTTTTGAGGGCCTATCCAATATGGGTTCCATTGCCCAAGATGATTATGTTGATGGGGCATAGGTACCCATGCATTGGTGGCATCTGATTTGGAGGGGGGGGATTCATTTGGCCATATTGAAGTTGATTGTTCACATTATTCCAATAATTAAGTGCTACAGGAGAGAATTGAGGGTTTATACCTTGACCTCGTGGCTTCCATTGTCTCCTCTGTGTTATTATATAGGCAACCTCTGTTTCCTCATTAGTCTCCTTCATTGATTCTTTTACACCTGGTAGGGAGGGACATTTGTTAGTGGCATGATCTAATTCACAAATAAGACATACCTGGACACTGTTCAATGGGCACTCCCTTGGTGGATGTTTGTCTCCGCATTTCAGACAGAAAATGGGCAATGCCTGATCTGATTCTGCTTGTTTCTGTTTGATCTGCAGAGTATCAATTTGTGAATAAAAAGAGTTAATCATTTCTGTTTTGAAATATTCTAACATATTACCTATTTTTGCTCATGTTGCCCCTCCATTGGCTGATTTTTGTATCCTTGAAAAAGTGGCATCCTTGGTAGCTGGATTATTCCTTGTAGATCCTTGAGAGCATCTCTTACAAAGATTTACAATGTCTTCATAAGATTCCTTAGATATATCTCCCTTGCCAAGCATATTCAACATATCTAAACAATCATCTCTAACTCCTTTTAGCAAAATAGTTTTGAGAATGTCCTTACTCACATACAGATGTCCGGACCTTTTTAGATTATACTGGAGTTGCTCCACAAAATCTTCAAGGGTCTCGTCCTCCTTATGAGACAGCTTACACAGTTCCTCTCTTTGTTCCCTCGTTCAGTAGTAGTCCTGGTATTTGTTCAGGAAAAGCTGCCTCATTTGTCCCCATGTTGAAATATTCTCTCCTCCAAGGCTCATAAACCATCTTAACGCGTTACCCTTCAATGTAGCTGGAAACAATTTAATCTTCTGCACAGTGGTAGTGTATTCATAGCTTCTACGCAGAATATCAAATTCAAACAGAAACTCATCTGGATCCTCAGTAGATAATCCATGGAAATTTGGTAGGGCTGAGAGAGGTATGTTCTTCATAGAATCCATCCCCTGTGTAGGAGTATTAGTAATAGGAAAGACCAGGCTAAAGATAGTATTTTCATCATTTACCTAATCTTCATTGTTCACTAGATCCTCACGGTGGAGCTCTTCTTCATTATCTCCTTGATTTTCCATACGTTCTCTTTCTCTCCACTCAATACGGAAAGTGTCCCACTCATATTTAGTGACTATTTGTCCGTTAATCTGATAAACAACTTCTTCTGGATTTTCCCTATTCCAAGTTACACTTTCTTGATCTTCCATATTCTCCAGTTTTGTGTGTTGATTTGTTGGTGACAAATCTTCAGCTTCAGCCCCTGATGAAAATGAAGTTTCAAAATGGGGTAGTTATGATGTCTAAGGATTATGTCTTCTTGGAGAATTTGAAGGGCGAAAGATAGATCCTGAAGAAGAATCTCCTCTGGCTATAATATCATCAACAAAGGTTGGCCTTCCTAGTGTAGGATTCCTTCCACCACGTCCTCTGGTACCTGTAGGGTTAGTATTTTTGGGGATACATCCTCTTGTTTCTTGATTCATGTAGACTACTCATTCCTAAAAAAACGAAAAACAATGTGCTTACAAGAATCTATAATTATCTTCCCCGACAACGGTGCCAAAATGTTGGGCACTTTAATTGTCTAAATAAATACATAATTAAGGTGTTCAATATGAATTGTCAAACCCAGGGAAGTTTTTTTATTGCAAGATAATTGTGCACAGTCTATGCTATATTATGAAATAAAACACTAATCAATTGCAGTAAGGTAAATTAACACTAAAAGAAACCTAATTGAAAAGATGAACACTAACACAAGTTGTTGACATAGTTGGAGTTCTAATATATTGTTACATAATTGAAGTCACACTTGCATAATTGAAATCTAATTTTCGGGAGTAGAATTTGATGAGTGTGTAAGAATCCTAGATTATCTAATCTATTCTAATATTCTATATTACTCTTGCAAAATGAAGTTCTGTGTTAGTTGCCGAAAGGAAGTCTACTTAATTGTAGAAAGGAATTCACACTTCTATTTAATTTTGCTTGAAAACAGAGATTTAATCTAATGCAGAAAAGGAATTAACTTTCAAAGCAATTCTCCAATAGTATACAACAATTGACTCTAACTCTCATGAGACACACTGATGTGCATTTAACAGAAAGGGACTGAACTGTAACAACAAATGTATTCTAGAAAGGCTCAACAGATTAATCACCCAAATCAAAGTAGTTAATCTAAAACTCAGAACAGAGGGGAGTCTGTGAGGAAGGTGGGCCCTTTCCTTCTCACCGAATCCACTTGAAAAGACTACAATAGGTTGGAGAAACTCAAATAACTTTCTTTATTAAATCKCCAAAATGTTCAGATACAAAATGCTTCACTTTACTCTCTGTTACACAACTAATATTCTTCCGTAATGATTACAAAATCTCTGTTATTTAAAGACAGAGACATTCAATTGACACAACTGCGACACAATTRTTTCCAATTATAATATAGTACTCCCTTCTCGCCCGTCTTTTTTTGTTTTTTTCATAAAAAATGAATGCTATGATACAGAGGAGGAAACGAGTGTCGCAAGTAAGCAAAACTAGTGCCAACAGTGGAACGTACCTATGCTTAATGCAAGGAAATGCATGCGGGAGATGGACACTCAGGGTGATGTTTCCTCCAGGGTATAGGGTGTCAAATTGTGAAGGATATAAACAAGGCTCTGCTTTGTTGAGGATGCAAAACTGCTTAGGCAACAGTTTATAATGCAAAGCGAGAATCGGCTAAAGGCTCAATACTGCAAGAGAGGGCATGGGATGCAATCACAACTTAACGCCAAAAAATATCCTTTTTTTATGTCTTGTAGTCTATTTGGTGTGAAAAATGGGTAAACTTGTGCCAAATAGACATCTTTTCAAATCCAATTTATGAGTGTGAAAAAGACAAGTTCACTCGACAATCTTTTCCATTTTTTATAATGAGTCAGAAAAGAGCTTAACTAAGACTCATGACCTTTCCAATCAAATTTAACTAGTGTGAAAGGGACAAATCGCTCGGAAATATTTTCTCTTTTTAAAGGGAGACCAAAAAGAGCTTAACTAAGACTCACGATATTTCAAATCCAATTTAACGAGCGTGAAAGGGAAAAATTGCTCGACAATATTTTCTCTTTTGAACGAGTCGGAAAAGGGCTTAACTTGGACTCATTGGGGAGATTCTAGGTGGCAAGTCACGGGGGAGGCCAAGGCTCCAGCGTGGACCTTCTATGGAACGTTAGGTACTTATGAAGAACCGACACACTCTTGGGAAGACCCAAAGCTCTCCAAGTCGAGGAGGACAAAGTGATAACAAAGGTTATCGTCTCCTTGATATATAGGATAATTCTTTTCCAGGAAAAGACATAGGTGGAGGCATTGGATACCCCACAAGACCATCCCAATCAAAGAGAACCTCGTCAAGACTTGGAGGGAGAGAACTCGAGAAGAGTAAAACACTCTCTTGTTCAGAAGGTAAAGTACTAGAAATGCTAAGGACATGGCATAGAAGGTATAGAACCAGAACCAGAAGAGAAAAATCGACCAAAAATTGCATTGGAGCGACCGCTTCCTTAGACATGTCACTCTCCAAGAGAAGAGTGGGGCTGATCGAAAATTGCATCGATACGACCACTTCCTCAACCATTGGTTGAAGAGGATATGAGACAAGAAGGTCGAGAGGTGCATCACCCCAAAGATAGGAGTGTTGTCGGTCGAAGATTGCATCGACATGACCGTTGGTGGAACAATATGAGAGACAACAAGGTCAAGAGATGCATCACCCCCGAACATAGGAGAGGTGTCTGTCGAAGATTGCATCGACATGACCACAGGTTGAATGGGATGTGAGACAACAAGGTCAAAGGATGCATCAACCCCTAAAGGAAAAGGGGTGTCAGTCGAAGATTGCATCGGCATGACTATTGTATCAACCAAATAAGGAACAGAGTGTTATGAAACCATAGATGCCTTAGAAACCGAAGGTCCCTTAGGCGAACCCCACGCTTCTGGTATCCCAGCAGTAACAGGACACAAACGAGTAAGGTGACTTCCTTCACAAGTCCTTCAAAGGAATCTAGGCTTACGTCTAAGACGTCTAGGATTCTCAATCATATGAATGCCCCCAACATGACTTGCAGTGGCTAGTGACATGCTCCCAGCATGACTTGCATAGGCTAGTAGAAAATCTCTTAAATGACTAGCAGAAGTCGGTGATGAATCCCCAACATGACTAGCATAGGTTGGTGATGAATCCCCAACATGACTAGCAAAGGTTGGTGATGAATACTCAACATGACTAGCATAGGTTGGTGATGAATCCCCAACGTAACTAGCAGAGGTTGGTGATGAATCTCCAACATGACTAGCAGAGGTTGGTGATGAATATGGAGTGTGACTAGTAGTGACCAAACATGTGCCCCTAGCATGACTTGCAACGGCTAGTTGCAGGTCTTCAACATGACTTGCAGAGGTTGTCGACCAATCTCCAACATGACTAGCAGAGGTTGGTGATATAATTCCAGTATGACATGCAGTGACTAGACTTGAGGCGGTGGTAGATTTCAACATTTGAGACCAAAGTCCAAGGAAATATTGGTTCTAAGAAATTGCAGGCCAGGAAGGATCCTGGTTTACACCCTGTCCCTATCCAGTAGGATAGTATCCTCCTCCATACTGATTCATAAGGGGTTGTAAGGGCATTGACACTAAGGAAGTCGGTTGCGAAGAGAAAGTGACATGACAAGGATTACTCATGTGAGGATATATGTTACCCCCAGATGAAGGAACTTCAT